>JAHWXV010070681.1:0-10160 GCA_024586415.1 Phrixothrix hirtus | reverse complement strand
TTTGACAGATAACAACCGACTGAATCTATCAAAGACAAGAGTCACTAAAAGTGTTTATTTGTCACTGCCTCCCTTTATCTAAAATTTAGTTTGACATACGATATAACGTCTGGTTAAACCTGTAGAACCATTGTTCCATACCCTCGGGGCGCACGTATCATTCCAAACATTATTGCACAATGGAATATGTAATCATTGTTTTCTGGAATCGTAAATCATAAATTATTTATTTTATAAGGAATAATATATTATTGTTACCAAAGTCTGTCTAAAACATGTATAATAGTAATAATAATAGTATTTACTCCCAAAAAAAATCATAAAGTATCATACAGTTTAAAATAGGACAATATAGTTTAAATAAAAAACACGAAAATAATGGTTAAATTATGCATGTTGGGAATGCAATAGTGATCAAGCAGTTCTTTAAAGAACCCCTGCTCTACCTCACCACTGTTTGCATCGTAAGTTAGCAAGACAAAAACAAACTCAAGAAATAATTTTATGCTATTCCTTGCATGTATAAATAAATGTGAACTCAATTTAAGGATCCTCAATGACTATAATGATTCACCAAGTAATGCTCATATTCAGTGTTACTAAACCAGAATTAATAACTTGTAATTTAATTTTAATTTTAGCCAAGATAGGAATTGTCGTTTAAATAATAATACTGACATTTGTTTGAAACATGATGGTATATGATTGTATATTTTACATATGTTGTAAGTGAAGAACCGTTTGAAGACTTCAGTTCTGTCCATAGGTGTGTCTATTAAACTTCTGTGGCGCAATTTCAGGTTATGTACATCGATCCGATATGTTATTTTGTCATATAGATAAGGGTGTGACTCTAATTGAATAACTTTGTCAAAAAATACTGCAGCATGACTGTGTCTCCGATTTGCCATATCTAGCCAATCTTATGGGAGATACGCCGGTATCGTTTTATTCCATAAACTAGTCTAAGACAAGAGTTTTGAATGAGTTGCATTTTTCTAGAAGTTGCTTTATCAATACACGGTCCCTAGAGTACATCACAATAACTAAAGTGAGAAAGTACCATTTAATCACATAACAATACCGTTATCTTTGTATTTAAGGACTGCCTACTATTGTAAAGATAAAATGAATTGTCGATTGTTATTTGTAACTATCAAAGCAATTGTTTCCACACATACCTGTTTATGATTATTCTTATCAGAGGTCTAGCAAGTTGCTTCGAAATTTAATTGCTCGGTAACCCGTAGCTCAAATTTAAAAAACTAAACGTCGTTTTACAGATAATTTAATGACGTTTCAAATGTTGTATCGCAACATAGCCCTTGCTATTTAGAAAAATTAGGGTAGAAGTCGCCCCCGCTAAGGCGTTGAAGTTATAGGGATGAAATTATTGGGAAAACATGTCCCCTTAAAAATAAATGTATGCGGGTTCGAGTGTTTTTTTAAATTTTCACACACAAAGCCGTACACCTTGATGGATCGTTTTCGGTGGACCAGCCTGTATAAACAAATATATATATATTTACATACAGATATATAATCTATGTGTGTAGATAAAATAAAACAAACGAATATTACATTCTTAGACACAGTGAAATTTTAAATTTACGCATTTATTCTTTTTCTTGCGAATTTAAAGTTTGTTTGTACAGTTTCTTATCACAGCTTTTGTAGCAGGGTATTTTCTTTTCTAACCCTTGAACAAATATATAATAACTCAAAATCATGACCAGTCGAGAGTACTTGTAACTGCAAACTATATTAAGCCTTTACTGTGCTTGAAACTACTTATCTTTCAGTATTTACTCTTTTACTTAATTTTTTAATTTATTATAGGGATTCCTTAGGATTTATGTTAAGTTTATATCAATCTGTATGTAAATGGGTGTTCGAGTAAGTGATAAGGAGCTTATACAGCAAGTGAACTAAGTCTAATTTTAGCAACTCATGGATTTAACTTTAATTATTCATAATCACTGGTACAATAGCCATTAATATCTTAGTTTGCTCAATCGATGTTCTAAATTAATTTATTATATAGATTATTAATATACTAGCTCAGTTGGAAGGTGAGCATGCATATATCCTTATTTGTCAGATATACACCTTACCTATAATTAGAATTTTAGAAGAGGCGTTTAACAATATGAACATAATTCTTGCGTGACTCGTAAATTACCTAAAATTATCACTGAAAGTTACTTATACCTTTAAACTTCTTCCACTCGCCATCTTTAACTCAACTAACAGCTAGCTAACCAATCTGTAGGTAATAATTTATGGAAACTACGACACGTCCGTAGAATATTAGTTTTAATTTATTATTAGCTTGTGAATAGAAATTGCAATAAATTGAGTAGAAGAAGTCGCTAGAAAACCGCTGGCTTGGTAAAGCGGGGCATGGCTTCTTGAACTGGTCGAAAAACCTAGCACTTCTAGGATAATGATATTTTGGAGAGCTTCACTAATCTAAAAGCCAAGATATATGACAAAATTCTAAAGCGGCATGACCATATGCCAACTAATTACACAACAATATACAGTTTCAGATATTCAACTTCTAACCGTAAACAAAAATCTATATGGGTATGAAAATATGTCAATTATGAATATAAAATGTGGTGCGAGACAACACGTGACCTTCTCTTGCAAATATGCAAATGTCGTCAAATAACTAAAATATTATTTACGTTTATTTTGGGAACGATAATAGGAACGGTCACCCATCTAAGTTACGGGACACGCAAAACTCTGCTTAACTCCAGAGATTTTCTCTGATAACTCGCTTCAACGCATGTTTTCAGGAAAACCACTAAGTTTACGTAAAAGGACAACAAAGATATAAGAACTTTAGCAATGCTTAAATAATTTATTATAGTCGTTTCCGAGAAGATTGCAAAAAACTTTGAAATCACAAGAATAAAGTGGCAGTTCCGGTGTGTCGATTATATCTATATGCTTGCTGTCATATTTACTGAAAATATAGAACTGAAATATAATTTTCATTTTTATATGATGTTTAGTTTTTGAGATATATTTTTTACACATAATACCGTAAGTACCTCCGGTTGCTTAATTTTTAAAGATTTATTACAGAAACTCCGTTTTTCATATAAAAAGTGATTAAGCAGCTAAGCATTATAATAACTTTAAAAAAATCGTTAGAGCCTAGAAAATTGCGAAGAACCAAAAATTCGGAAAATATCTAAAATTGACAGAAATAAATTGGTAATTCCAGTTATTCGA
Organism: Phrixothrix hirtus; assembly: GCA_024586415.1. NCBI lineage: Eukaryota > Metazoa > Arthropoda > Insecta > Coleoptera > Phengodidae > Phrixothrix > Phrixothrix hirtus. The sequence continues at coordinate 6,911 of JAHWXV010070681.1, read as the reverse complement.
ATTTAACCAAATTATTGATTTTGCATAGGAAACTGGTCGTGACCTCAAATATAAATTTTCATTTAGCTAAGAGTTTCAGTTCCGTACCTATTTTATTCAAAGTTAATGGTAAAAGTACTTTTTCTTACTCGATTTACGAACAATTTCTCGAGAAACCACCTAAATTTTATGAAAAGGCCTTAAACGTTTAACATACACAGTAAATTAAAAAAACTATCATTAAAGTCAATTTCGAGGTAATCGCGAGAAACGTGCACACACACACACACACGCGCGCGCGCTCACCTGTGCACGATCACAGGCGCACACCCGCACACAATTGCCCGTGTGAACGTGCACGAGCAAGAGCATGCGTACGCCTACTATCCCTCGCACGTGCATGCACACGAGTACGCGCAAGCAATACGAACATAGTTAGTCCTATAGACCGTGCGCAAGTACTTAAGCGCTAAATATTTCCGCGAGTACTGTAAGGTTAAATTATAAATATATTTCTCTTTAATATCGAAACATTTCTAATTAACCAGTCCAATTATTTCAGTTTACTGTATTTAAATAAAATGTGTTGTTTAGTACATATTTCTAAGTGCACATGTTCGTGATGCTATCTTGTGTTCCAAATGGGCCAGCATCGGAGAAAGAACTGTAATACGCTCGAGATGTGAAGAGATTGTTGAAGCGCTACTGCAACAGCAAGTAGTAAATGTTTAGCGCTCGAGGACTCAGCTAATATAACTAATTTTGGTTTTCAATCTTAGCGTTTTCATTTATTTTCTGAAGCGAGATCAAAAAACCTTTCGTGAAGATGGCAATAGTATCAAGATATGCCAACACATTATATCCCATAGTAATTTACTTTTGATTCGTGTGTCGTAGGAAATTATTGGGAATCTTCCTTATAATAATGTTTATTACACACCTGAATCTAGGTAGCAGTTTAAACAGGCGATAAAAGTTATTTATTCAACATCGAAGCAGATTAAGTCGATTACCATTACAGGAATTGATTTGGCGTCGTTATTTTCGAACATTAAATAAATTTATTTATTGATCATTTAAAGAAGGGCAAAGCGATGATCGCGGAATGTTACTAAAATCTTTAAAATCATTTAGATAGAAAAAGTCATCAGAAAACGTCGGATTAACGGAAAAAAATGTTATTTTTTCATGAGGATGGTGCATTTTCTAATAGAAGCATTCGAGCGATCCGAAAATTGATGAAATTGAAGTATACATTGTTCGAATATAAATTCTATTACACAGATTTTGTTCGCTTCGATTTCTGTCTGTTCCTAAAGCTCAGTATTCTCCTCTAATCAGCTTGCGTTATCTGTATGCCATTCTGGCTGTCCCTACGGAAAACCACTTCACGAACGGAATAATGGCTTTGTAACACCTCTGGAATAGATATGTTGATTCTGGGGAAGATTATCTAAAAAAATGATATGTATTTACAAACTACACGCTCATTCTTTCATTAATAGGTCAGAAACATTTCAAACCACCTACGAATGTATGATATGGGGTGCTATACAGGCAATTTTCATAAATTGCAAAACAAATTAGCAACCTTAAAGTTTGTTTTAAAGTGAATAATATGGCAATTCTCCTTAAAATAGTTCTGAAAATTACTTTATAAATAATTGTATTAACGATTTTAATGAATTATTTATGATTTATTTATGTTGTTACCAAAAAAATCAAGTACTTGTACAGAATTCAGTAAATAAATTCGACTCTTGGTTAATATTTAATTAATTTTTAAGAAACATAGTTATACATAGATATAAGTAGTGATTTTTCTTTATTCGTTATATATTCACAATTTTAATTATTATCGATCAACTGTTATTTATTTTGTCTAAATTGGAGATTAGAAAACCATATTATATAAAATTTCCCTTAAATGAAATTCTAAAATTCGAATTGCAGTTTAATTAAATTCTAACAATTGCTAAGAAATGTGATCCTTAGAAAGTTAGAATTCTACCTAATTTTAATTTAAAACCTCTTTTGAGGATCTTGAAAAATATGTACAGTGCATCGTTTAGCTGTATTTGAAGACACAGATATAAGTCGAATAGATCAATGCATACAACCATAGAAATGAACTGGAATTACTCAAATAAACAAGAGTTGAAAGACGTATGCCTGCTATCAACAAGATCGTTAAATTTTGTATATAACAACGTTATTTAATAACAGCTATTCGGGTGACTGTAATTTCCATATGTCCGCTAAAATTTTTTATGATTTTTCTGCAGTCAAATAAGCAAAATTCTTCTCGAAAGAATAAATGTTATTCCTTTACACGTTTATTGTTCGAGTATTTAATTGAGGTCGATTTTTTATATTTTGAATATATTTCCTTTTTATTTCCAATACCTTTTGTAACACTATATTATAACAAATACTAGAAACAATAAAAACTTAATTAAATACTCTGGAATAGTCTGACACCTTCCTTGTAATAAAATCGATAATATAATCACAAATAACTCATTGCAGTAACCGGTATCTGTCAATTTAATTAGGTCAGCAGTGAGTCATAGCATTGCAATTTATTGCATCATTATTGTGACTAATATTCTAGATTCTTGCTTCTTATTTAATTCTAGAACTTTTTGCTGTCTATATAAATAGCAGATTAAATTTCCTTAGAGTTGGTTTTAAATAGAATCTTGTACTGTTAGTTACTGATATACATAAATATAAAATATAAATATGAATTGACATAAATAGAAATATAAACGTTCGTTGTTAGTGTATTGTGAAATAAATATTTAAATAGATAAGTGTATATAAATCATTCTATTATTAGTGAATATATATATAAACATTTTTAAGTAATTAACTAGTTTCGTTACAGTATTTATGCTAAATATCTATTTTACATACGTAGAATAAATTTGAACATTTTAAAATTTATTTCGTACTAAAAGTTGTTCCTGCAGTATTTTTATGTTCTCATATGTATTGAAAGAAAACATGAATTGCATCCTATTCTTGTATTTACTGTTGCGTACATTCCATTCTACTGCTTATTTCTATAGGTCTTTGTTCTAACGCAAATGTATTAAATGTAAACAGGCTATTTTATTCATCACTTTCGTTTCCTTTTGTAATATTTTAATATAAACATTACAAATATGCAGAATGAATACTTCTTAAAATTAGTATGTTTGAATTCAATTACTTTTATCGACCATGTTTTCTGTAACTAATCTCAATACATTAATATTTTCCAAGGTACTGTCAATATTTTGATACCAGACAAAAATTATACTCAGTTTTAAATGTATTTCAAACGATTTCTACATATGTTATCATTATTAAACAATCCATCATATACAACTGAAAATATATTAAAGCTGTGTTGCCTTAAAAGAAACGTAATAATTTTTTCGGCAACTTTTCCTTTGTACACCTTCACAATTTGAATTACATTTATTAGGTTGAAATTAAAACAGCATTAGTTAATAGAAAGTAACGTTTAGATTAAAAACAAACTGATTTTATCACACTTACACACAGACACGCACGCACGCACGCACATACGCACACGCGCACGCACGCACGCATGTACGCACGCACACACGCAAGCACACACTCACGCACGCACGCACGCACGCAAGCACGCACAAACACACACACGCACAAATACACACACGCACGCGCACACCCACGCACGCACACGCGCACACACACACACACACGCACGCGTTGAAATATTGTAATAATGATAACAGGGAAGTATGAGCAGTATTGATCTTTTGTGTGAAGAACCTGTGCAATTTAAAAATTTTAAGCCATTAGTACAACTACAAAAAACCTTGTTAATTTAAATAGGTAGGCTTTGAGCAGTTATACCATTTTAGAGTGATATAAAATGGTGTTTGAATTCAATAAAGTAATTTCATGAACTATAATAGTGACACATTTCCATTACAATTATCAGGGCATTGAATGAAGATATAGGTCCAATCTGGACTTATTATTTTAATAACAATTACAATAATACAAAGGTAATAGAGTGCACACTATTTTTAGTGCAATGTCCTTACTTTAAAATGATGTTATTCCAGCATTCAGTTAACCATCGAATCATGCCGTGAATAAGTTTTTGTTTGTTTACATAGTCAAGCTCTCACTATATCCGCCAAATATACGTTTGCCTTAAATTTATTGCCTCCCAAATACTCCATAGATAGGCCAAACAAATGACAATCGCAAAGGAACAAGTTTGGAATATAAGGGGTGTGCAGTTAGACTTCCTTCTTTAAGTTGGCTGTCACGCGTTATCTCCCAAAATAACAATATCTTTGCTGCATAATTATCTTTATTTAGTTTTTATAACTTATTTACAATTACATTCAGAAGTTAACGCCATTTTATCTTAGCTTGCTTAGTTTCTCGTATAAAACAATATATGCAGAACTCATTTACTGTTATACTGCGTATTAAAAAAACACTTCGTTGAGTTTCAGAAAGCCTAAGAAGTTCCTAAGAAATCACGAGCCCTGCACGCGAAGTATTTGATACCGTATACAGGCACTGATACAGTATTTTCACCACTTAAAAGCTGATCTGTTCTAGACGGATTTTTCTGAAAATTTTAATTTAACACCACAATATTTCTTCACCTTCAAACACAAAAATATAATGATACATTGTGAAACCGAATATGTTACATCACTCCATGACAAGTTTAATACAACCGTCCCTATTTGTTTAAACTATTAAGAATGCTGGCTGTTACCTAGCTACATATGTTCTTTGAAATCGCAAAATAAACTAGTCGATAGCTGTTAATTTATAATTGAAAAATAAAAGTTCACATCAAAGTTATTCACTCATCGTATAATATAGGACATCAATTGTCGTCAAGCTCCAAGAATGCATTTAGTAGTTTGCTGTTTTACACTCAGAAAGTATTTGTAAAGTATGTTTAAATAAAGGCAATTTAACTGAATCAAATTTTAATTGTACATTTTGTAAATTCACATTAGTATTGAATTATAGTCATCACGCGCAATTCTTTCGCGCATTGCTTTGATTTGTGAATAAATTAGTTTACTTACGATGTTTGTTTGGAATGTGCTATTTTTCGTTCTAACTTGAGAAATATTTATTGAAATGTGCTTAATTATTTTGTCATTAACCTTTACTTAACATTACATCCGGCTCAAAGTGTCGTAATTGGTAAACTATCGTTAATTAATTGCAAGTTTTATTGTTAAATATTATCGTGTACGCGTCAAAACCGATTTTCTGGTTTAATAGTTAACTTACTACATTTAAACGTTAATGAATATTACCCTAGTTGTGCTGTACCTTCCATTCTTCCTCTAAGCTATTACAGATCAGCATGAATTATAATCATGATTCGGTTTGGGCTAAGTTGAGTACAATCCAATTTAATTTATATTTTTGACTTTTATGTGCAGTTTACTTGCTTTCAAATATCGCAATCAATTCTAATAGGCTTATTGATAGTCATCATCTTTGTTTTAATTGAACTTATACCGTTTATTGTTACCAAACTCCGCAATTGTTTTAAAAGTGTTTATTTACCTTCAATAAATTAATGATGTCAAATGATTCAAATTTCTTTCGTATGAATTCTACTTTTCGAAGTAACATGATCAGGCAGCCGTGCACAGTCATCTATAAAACGCTCCATTCAAGTCAATCAATCACAACTGATTTCACTTAAAATACCTATATAACCCATTTATTTCCTTAATACTTGCAGTTTTATTTCCAACTTCGTTGACGAGTCAAGTTACTATATTTCTGGTGATATTCTTCTATGATCTAAAATTTATAATTAGAATTGACGAACCTTTAACCTTCTATCGAAACTTAATGCTATCCATTTCCAGAAGTCGTTTTACTTACATTAATTCTAGGCATAAGAGCATGTCCTCTTATAATTTAGAATAGTGATAACTTTACATTTATATTATTGTGTGTAATAGTTATATTAGTTATTGTTGTTAGCTTAATATATATAAATGTAATTTAATCCACAGTACGTTATGGATGAAAAACATAAAGGCTTGTGTTTTAACTAGAGTAATTAACCATCATATTTAATAAATAGTTATGAAGTCCGCGATACGGTAGGAGTTATTTTTAATTTTGTTAAAACGATAAGTATCACACAACCTATCCCGTATAAATGTCAAACGAGAAGGCACTAAACCTGTGTCCTCTGTACTGAACTATAAGCTTTGTTAATGATTGCAGATCGCTGACGAATAGGTTCTGCGACATCCTATGTGTGTATATATATATATATATATATATATTCCGTTAGAACTTCAAGGTGTATACGAAATTCCCTGTGCCAACTGCGAACTTTCCTACATTAGCCAGACAAGTAGAAGAATAACTGTCAGAAGGGATGAACACATTAACGCAGTACAAAAACGCGAAGCTACTTCATTCCTAGCACAACACAAATAAAACACAGGCAACAAAATAGATTTAGAGAACACCAAAGTCCTCGGCAATGTCGAAAATTACAATAAACGAATAATTAAAGAAGCGATAAAAATAGAAAAGAGACCCAACAGCTTAAATAAAAAAGACGACGGTCAAAGATTACCTGCGACTTGGAAATATTTAATCGTAAATAAAAAGGGTCCAAAAATAAATTACAAGATAAACAACACTAATGGTGAAATTAGTGAAAGTAGAGAAATTTGTGAAAGTAGCGTTCAAAGTCAGCCAACCACAACAGGCACAGAGTAGAATGGTAATCATCCAAGCGAAAAAGCTAGAGTATATAAGAAGAAGCAAGAAGCGCCTGCAGTTAGTTCGACTTCAACTATTATCACGAGAAGTCGTAGTAGAAACCAAAAATAAACGGCTTGATAATGACAGATGGGACTCTGTCGAAACGT
>JAHWXV010070670.1:0-12994 GCA_024586415.1 Phrixothrix hirtus | reverse complement strand
ACTTAAAGGTGAATATTTTGAAAAACAATAAAACAGTTTTTTCCAAAAAAATTGTTTTCTTTCCTAGTTTTTGTAACTACTTAAAAGGCAACCCTCGTAGAATATTTACTGTAATTAACTAAACATTCTCGAATACTTAATTAAAATCGACGGTTACAAATAAATTCAATACATGCTCTAAAATACTACAATTAACATGTACACAACGAAGCAATCATGCAACGGTAATTAATTATTTGCAAGCACAAGCAAAGATGGTTATGATCAGTACTCGTAGTGAATGGTTCATTCTGGCTAGCATTAAGTTTTAATAGCCGACGGTTGACAAAGTTAAATTCTCATTAGTGCTAATAATTAAACGGCGGTTCTCGTAAATGGGCTTCGATCAACAATAGTTGATTTACACAAGTCTGTAGCGAATGCTAGAAAGCAGTTGGAAGTTGTCAATAATCCACGCTCTCAGCGAGAGTATATAAAACGGGTGTGATCGACCTAGGGGATTTGCTGCACTCCTGATACAGGCAATCCGATGGCGGTCCCGTCGTCTTCGCCCACCACTACCTGTTACACGTCTCAACTGGTAACAGCGGTTGAAAGCATCCCCTACGGATCTGCTGGATTCGTACGTCAAGTTCCACGGGTAACTATGACGGCCAAACAAGGCAGACAACCTAGGACGCGGTTATTACGGGATTCACAAGCCTCCAACCAGGTTGTTACAATGTTCAACTACCTGATGGAATAATCGTGTTTAGTCCCCGGTGACTAGCTCTACTACCAAAGCACCTAGATTTCATCAGCGACGGCGAGACGGTTTCCCAACTTCCAGGCGTAAACTAAGTTCGCCGGTTCAATCGTGTATTTCAATGTTAAGGTTGGTTCTATAAGCAGGCCCTAATACGAGAGCATAATTTGGGTTTATTGTATCGCGATCAGACCTGGAGCGCGATCAAATATGAAGTGAATCTGTTCGAGGTTGACACCAGAGTGACTAGCTAGCTTCGCGTTTGAACGCGAAGTCTCGAAGTCAAACGCGGAGCCGTTATATGGATGCGGCTTTATCCGCAGCGAAGTCTCTTCAGCGTGCTTGCATTTCGTCTTTTATACTGTTTTGATACGCGGCATCTTTATTCCACTCGCGTACTTTATTTTCTATTTCAATACTGCGCTTTGCAGTCACTCTGTACTCGAAATTTATAGCGTGTACATATATACAATGGCGGTATCTCCTTTTATATATACAACTATCTTAACTTATTTCTATTACATACAGTATTAGTAATTTATCTAATTTTTAATTAGCTTATATTCATTTATTTACCTTTTAAATTAGATAAATTCCTCGGTTTACATACATTTACATCTATATTTAATTATTCTAATCATACAATGTTTCCCGCACTTCGCGATTTGTTAAAGTCTTTTAAATTGTCTTTCTACTTAACTTAATAATAAAATTATAACACTGAAACACGCGAAAAACTATGTCGGTTTTTATAATCGCGATTTCGGTGTTATACAGGTACTTTTACACACCTACTCATAGGAAGCGTGCCGATAAAGGTTTCCTGGACTAATAACAGTTAACTAAATGCATCCATTCAAAAATTAAATTGCCATTTAGTAGAAAGCACCTTCCAGCAACGTTTACTAGCACTAGAATATTATATAAACCCTAATTTTTTCACATATGAGTTAGATAAAATTCCGCACCTAAATTGAGCATCGTTCCGCAGTTGTAAGTCCCTTCATGTTTTGCGACACCCAACAAGATTACCTGCGAGAACTTTACACAACAACTCTACGACAACCAAGTACGCTAGCCGTTTTCATTATTATCGAACACCAATTCAGACCACCACTAACTCAGCTATTTCATATCAATAATTAAGTATTGTTTCGACACCTAAACGACACCAACAACAGAATCAATCATTTACAATTCAATCCTGACCCAAACCCTAGTGATTTCTACCTGTTCATTAATTTAAAGTAAAGCAAATGAAAGAGGAGATGAGTAAGCTAGCAACGAACATTTTGCGGATAAAGCTTCTGCATAGCGTTTTTAGTATAATCGATGTGAAAACCGTGTTAATATTCAGGAAAACTATATTGAAAGCGAACGAAGAGAAGTTACTTAAACATAGGAATTACTACTTCAAGTACACGTTCGTTAGAAATTCATCGTGTTTATATAATCCACTTAATCAAAGCTATTAAATTATAAGACGCTTTAAACACAATACCGAAGGCCATCAAGAACGAAAGAATACAAACATTATACTTTACACTTTAAAAGTGAATAAAATGAATCAGTTTGAAAATTGCTCATCGTCCAATAACAAAAACAAAAAACCTTTGTTGCTGCAAGGACATTATTCTAAGAGTAATTAAAAAGCTGTGCGATGTTATTCATCATATGTGAAACAAGTTTTTATTCTAATAATCATCCAACCTTTTCAAGGGGTTTGTTTCATAACAGCTGAAAAATATTGATCCTATTCTATCAGTTTCATGTAAAGGATTATGATCATGCCGCATAGATATGATTATAAAAAGTCCATAGCGCTGTTTCTTCAGTGACGACTTTTTATAAGTAATACACAATCAGTTCTATTTTGTTCTATGAAGTTTTTATAGTCTTATCGTTCGTTTGTAAATAACTTTAATGAGAATTGCTCTTCTGTCTATTACAGAACAGTAAAAATTGCAAAATAATTCAATAATTTAAAATTAACCATTACTAATACTAATTAAGTAATGTATAAAATGAAATCAATTGCGATCTTTATATTCCGTTTTATATTGAAAATTTTCTTAGGGTTTCATTTTCTATATTCACCCTCTCGCTCACTGTTTTATTAGAATACAGGGTTATGACGCAAAACAACGTTTTAAATTCTAATTACGTTCCTATGCCTACATTCCAACGTAAAATTACATGTATAATACATATGTAGGATATTAAAATATTTATGCTGGAGTAACGGTACATCCCAATAGACATTAGCTATGTATATTGCCTTGTTAACGATCAAAAACCTATCCTTTCGCTTTTATATGTTCGGGATAAGTTTAGACTAACACACTCATGTATCGTTATCATGCACACGTAAAATATAAAATAATTTCTATACAAAATGATACAGTAATTTTCATTCAATGCGTAGCTACGGCTTTTAAAGGAGAGGCCCGTGCCGTGCAGTAAAATTGCCCAAAAGTAATAAATTCTCTTCTAATTTTGTATATTAAAATAAACAACCTTTTCTGTTTGTAAGCGATACAAAGATGCTATAGCTACTGATGGTAGAGGTTACGAATATTATGATAAAATATTTTCTCATCCTATGTAAATTACCCAAGCCCAATTAAAATATAGAGCGTGTCTCACATACATGTCATCAAATCTAGACAGCGTATTGCTTATGGCACAACAAACACAATTTTTTAATAAAATATTTTAAACAACCTTAGTTGAAATTTTTCTAATTTTTAGCCAATGGTGAGCGTAAGCCTCGTTCTACTTATCAAAATAGTCCATCGTCACCAAGATGCATTTGTTTTCTGATTCTGTTTCCAGAAACGGACCTAGTTATTATATCATTGGACACTTTTACAAAAGGATACTCTATCTTATTGGTACTCTGCGTCTTCTAAGTGGACCTTTCTGAGAAGCGTATGAATTACATTTTCGTTTTTCTTTTAAGTTAATCCAAAAAATCATTCTCTAGCCTTTTCTAGTATCTTCTTCGGATCCATATGCCCTCCTGATGTACCATCATGCAGTTGTCGCGAAATGTCGACCATTTTATTCTTTAGGATTGTGACTATCTTAGTTCCTCGCTCTCATCTTTATTTTCTAGGGATCTCCTTAGAAGAATATCTTTAATCTATAGGGAATTCCATTGGGCTCAGTATGCTTTGATGACGATGTTAAACGGGGCCACCTTTTATCCAAAAAGTAACTTCAGACCTGGATCATATTCTGTAGTTTGTCTCATTTTTTTAGGTTCACAGAATCCGTTATTAATAGTGGGGCGCTTGAGATGTTCTTCAATTTCTGATTCCAAGCGGTGGTTCCAGTTTTCTGGATAATGTCTCCTCGACAAGGCGTCAACATTTTGATGACTCCTTCTGGCATAATATTCAACCCTTAAAACATTTTCTTGGGCTCGTTACATCCATCCTTAGATTTAGTATTCTGAATTCCTAAATTTAACCAGCCTCTACAATGCCGCACGATCGAACCTCATTAAGAAGTCCCGCCAATAAATATAGTTGTAAGGGTGTCCAGTTCCTTTAGCACTGCTAATAACTCCATTCGGGTATCACAGCAGTTCTGTTCAGAATTTGACAACACCTTCCTGAAATATCTAACTACTTTCTTCTATACATCCTGAACTTGCAACAGCACAGAGTCTATACCACCATAACTTGCGTCTGTGTCCAAAGCAAATTGGCCCTATATTCTAAGAAACACGCTTATGTGCTTTGAATGACTCTTGGAAGTTATTTTTCCACAAATAACGTTGATGCCCAAAATCTTCGTAGTTTATGTTTATCGGTTGGCTGTGGCGATCTTCGTAGTGACTAAATCTTCTCTGAGTCAAAAATTACATAATACAAGTATTTAGTTCCTTCTCGATCAGATTGCAAGCTTTCAGAATGTTGCAAATTAACACTGCACAATCTTTGAATCACCTTTTCAATATTTTTTTACGTTTATTACGGAATTTTTAATTAGTATCACATTATACATATAAACCAGACGTGTTTACCGATACAGGTCCCAGAGTATCACTTTGGTAAGCCTTTTAAACTTTTTGGGGGCATTGCGCAACCCAAAGAGTCACAGTGAACTACGAGAGTCCAGATTCAATACTAAATGGCGTTTTCTCGCGATGTTTAAACTCCCTACCAACATAAAAATATCAAATTTTCATGTCTAATGTGGTAAAACACCTAGAGCGAAAAAGCATATCCAATGTATCATCGGTCCCATTTAACAGGTAGGTGTTTTTTGGTTACGTTTTACAAGCGGCAGTAATCTGCATATTTCTACCATATTTCTTCATAACTAGCACAACTGTAAAATGTCATGACTTACTGGGCGGCTCAGTAATTCCTTGTTCGCCATTTCTTGAGTTATTGTCTCAGCTTCCACTTGTTTCGATAAAGGCAGCCTTCTTGGTTGTTGACGTATCAATTGGGTATCCCCGGCTTTTTTTTGTGTGTCACTAAGTTTCTTCTTCCCTTGAACCTAACTACAATAGAGAAGATGCCAGAGTATACTTCAATTGAATTGACCTGGCTTCGACTTCTTTTCTGTAAGTTGACATTCTTCAAATCTAATGTAAATCCAAACTTTGCCATTGTATCGGGATATAATATTAATCCACGTCAATATAAGTTACTAATACTCGGTGCATACACTTCTACAACCTATTTAAATCTTTGGTATAATTTCATCATGAATGGTTTCAGAATTTCTATAGCTGTTTGTAATCAGAAATACGAGGCTAGTAGCTTTCCATCCTCAGCAAAGTTGCTTCGCTATTCTCTTCATTGCTCCAGTATTTAGCAACACTTGGAAATTTTTCAATACGATGGTTTCATTAACATATAGACTATCCAGTTTTGTCGACTTTATGACTTCCTCTTTAGTTTTCCTGGCGATCTGTGTTGGGCGGGACTGGTTCTCAATTGTGCTTAATTTATCTAAATATATTCCCATTTCCCGCATTTCTAACATTATGGTTTTTGTTTAATTAATTTTTATTTCTTAGATATTTGTAAAAGTGTTTGTTTTAGGCTTTAAACACTAACCTGGACCTCTCCCACAATCCATACTCGAGTATGGAATTTAAATGCTTGTTTCATAGCTTCAAATTCTAATTTATACACTAATGCCCTATGGAAAGATCCCTTGTGCGACATTATTTTAGTGTCTGCTGTATTTTGGAATCCTAGATACCATCCACACACATTTGTGCTGCAAATTGCTCCATAAAACTACCTGTTGCCGTTTGATACGCTAATCTGACTTACCGTGCATTTTTGTTTGAATTCTTTAGGGTTTGCGCTGACATTTTTACTTTTATTACTTAACTGACAACAGTAAACTTGCTGCAGTGCTTGTCTCCATCAGGTATTCCCAATCCCGAAACCAGATAATCAAAATTGTTTTGTTGGTCATCCTTTTCCGTTTGTTAAATGCAAGTACCCCCATGTAAATCAGCTGTCAATTGAACAATAATGAATGATAAATTTAAATAAATTACATCATGAAATCACAAATAAATTACAAGAGAAAGTACTAATGGCCAAATAAAGTCAAAATAAATTACAAGAAGGAACTGAATTAATTCAAAATAAACTACAAGAAGAAATAAAACTTAATCTAAAGAAGTTTTAGGAAACAATTACAAATGTAATATCACGCACTCAACTGAAAATGGAACAGGGATTAAAGAATAAATCGGCGAAATCGCGAGAAAAGTCGTTGAAATGTTAATGAACTATGCAGGCTGAATCGAAGACGTTACGAAAAAGGTTGATACGATGACCAAAAAATATAATGGCATGTACCAAAAGTTTGTTCTCCTGACCACGACTAAAGAAGTTAGCATTCTAGACCATGAAATATCCTCGGCACAAGGAAAGGTAAATACGCAACGAGCCTTGTATTTACCTGTTATAAAACATGGTACCTCAAACTCGAGAAAACGTGCAAAAATACCCACGTACGAAGGTAAAACGCTTTGGGTCGACTATTATAAGCAATATAAAAAAGAGTATCGAATACCATCTATTGATAAAGATAGAGGTCAATCAATGTATGCGGTTTATGGCACATCAATTGCATATCTATTGAAATACCCTATATAAATTAACATAATTCTATATTATCTGTGTATAAAGAATAAATTAAATTCAATCCTAAAGCAATAAGTGAGGTGTTCTATTTAAAAATATACAGGTCTGATTTGGCTTAGAATTACGGGCCACTCTGTATCGTTTCAAATATTTTTTAAACGTTCCCCATTTGATTCCTTAAATTTATTCCAAGCCATATTTTATTCAATCTGTAACAATAAGGGGATTATTAAACATTTACTCACTATTAAAACGCCTTGTATATTTGTAATTCTGAATCAAATTAGTCATACACTAAACGTACAGTTAGAATCAATCACCTCTAGATTCATTGCCGTTTAAATCTTGTTCATGATGATAATTAATCATGGTCAATTAAGTTATAGAAAGTAATCTATTTTTCCATAAAAGGAATACTAATCTGTAGATACTGATCATGCAAGATGAAAACACAATCACAGTTATAATTTTGCAATGTCATAGGATTAAATATTTTTTATCATAATGCAATAACCTTAAATTATATTAAATCTGAAAATATATTAATCAATTAAACTTTATTATTAATTATAAACTAACATAAGTAGGTTATCGTTTTTTAACGTTGAAAACAATTCTGACCCCAATAAATAACATATTTAACTTCAAAATTGTAATTAGTTACTTATCCGTGTTAATTGTGTCTCGATCAATTTAAAAAGCACATCAATATTTTAAATTTAACAGATCTAGCGTGTCAGCCGTTTTTTTCCGATAATGTGAAACCATAGCAGTAAGAAAACACTTTCATACCTAAAAACTGCCCAAAACATTCATTGATGGCGGCTTAAGTTTTCTAAGATAACCGGAAGTTAGTTAAATCTCTAGCCAGCTATGAAATTTCAAACATAAGCCGAGCGAGGGAACGTTAGTTATAGCTTTGAAATGAAAACAATTCTTACTTAAATTTATATTAATAATTTTAATTGTTAAAATAGAAAAACAGGTTCTATTTAGGAGAACCCTACGATATATGATTTCTTATCTTTGCCACATTTTAGAAGTAAAAAGCATAATAAAGTTACGGTTTTGTCTGGAAATAAGAAAAAGATCACAGTGTGTATAAGGAATGCTCGTATTATTATGCTTTAACAATTTTTGAAGATGAGGGTATTTTTTTTAAAGAAACTCTTCTTAAGTGTCTAAGAGAGATGACCTCAGTTAGTTAGGTGAGTTATCCGCAGTCTTTAAATAAAAATTTATACAAAATGAAAATTTGTTCTACTTTATTTAATAAGAGAAATCGATATTAAATAAAAAATTAAAAACTAAATTTTTATCTCTAAGTAATAAAAAATGTCATTCTGGATAGACTAAAAATAAAAAGTGATTACACGTAATTATGCACCAAATTCCGAACCGAAACGAATAGATAGATTATTTACAAAAATCAGAACGACGTTATCACCACTATATAGATATGCACCCAACCCCCGCATAAAATATAACGAAACCAAAATTAATTTTTATATCTTTCATTACATACAACCCAAATATTTGCATCGTTGAAATCATCACTACCGCTATCGCCAGTTATATCATCACAGCTACGAGTATCATCATCATAGAGAACTCGTTCTTTTGAAGATGTGCTTTCATTATCATCTATTTTTATTTTTCATGTTCATAGTTTTGTGGCGATTTTCTTTATTGTATTTCTAGTTTTCAGGTGTTTGATTTGCTATTATGGTGGTTATTTTATTTTTAGCCTTGCTTTTTGCAGAGTTCCTTGGATAACAGAACGAAAGATCTTCAGGGGTGGTTAAAACGGGAGCAACCGCTTTGGCAGGTTTTTACTCCTTTTATTACTATCTAAACCACTGGCACAATTTATTATAAACTTTCTTTTATATTAATGGTTGGTTCAGCTTCTGGATGGACCACTAAAGTACATTTCGAACGACTAAGCCCTAGTTAATCAGTAATGCAACTGAATGTACTGGCATCCATAGTTCGGTGTTCTTGCATATTTTCATCATTTTCCTCAGTTACTACATTTCTTGAATATTGATTACAAACAGCAAATGCATAATCATGAACAAAGTCTGGGTAAAATGAAACGATTCTGGTAGGCCCAAAAGCCTGAAATCTCATTTTAGGATATTTTTGATTTACCCCAACGTTCATTTACCTGAAACCAAACTAATATCTCGCTAATATCATGTCCCGGCAATAGTCTGCATGCTTCATAAAAATTTGCTTTCACAAATTTAAGTAATGGGTGGAATAACTAGGCAAGGACAACATTATTATTTCATTGTTATCCGCATATTTGAGCACGTCGACGATTGTTGTGTGTGACGCATGTCCATCTAGTATGAGCGCAGATGCTCTTGAAGGGTTCTGCAGTACAAATACCTGCTACTATAACAAGTGAAATATTTGTGAAATGATCTATATATATGGATTTTTGGTTCACGAACAAAACACTACCAGGAGGCATATTATCTTCCATTCCTTTTATTTAACAAGACGCAGCATTTTGAAGGAATGGTTAGATTAAAAACTTATTTCTAATCTGTTAAACACAAATGACAAGAATACACAGAGAACCGTCATCAATGAAGCACTTATATATTTTTAACGATAGTCACATTAAATTATTATATACTAGAAAAGTATGGTTTTAGTTAATGGGTGCTGTTTTTACACATGTAAAGTAACATAAAAACTTGTAGTTCACAGGTTTGGTGGAGCCATCACTTACAAACAGCATAATTATAAGCTTGAGTTATCTCTCCTCTACGGTTATCTATTCCAATTAATTCTTTGGGGGACATTTAATTGTGCACATTTTTTAACTTCCTAAAGCTTCACATTTTCTATATAAATGGCTGATAATGCCGCTCTGTTACATCAATTATGTAAAATGTATGTAAAAGATTATTTGCATTAAAAGTTTGTAAAAATTGTGGATTGAAAACTAAAATCGTGAAAGTTTGCTGTTGTAGTATCTAAAGTGTGAAATCAAGATAACCTTCTCAGTTTCAGTTTTTGACCTTAAGGCTTTTATTGAATCAAGTATCCGTCGTAAGGGGTTTCTTTGCGAAAAAGATTTTAAATTTTTTCCATGTCAAAATACAAAATGGTATATTTCTTCTTCCTTGGTTAATTTTGCCGAATATACACCATTAGTTCTACCTTGACATCTGAAGCGTTCATCGCGCGGTAATGAACAGCGTGTCAAAGCATTTATAAGGGCTTAATACTTTTCATACACCATACACCATTAGTGCTGCCTTGACATCTGAAGCATTCATCACGCGGTAACGAACAGCATGTCAAAGCATTTATAAGGGCTTAACATTTTTCATACAATAGAGTTTCTATAAATTTAACCACTTAACTACATACTAGTTACAATAACAACCATGCAAGAATTTGTTATTTTTTGTAGTTGCCCGGCCTAGTACAGTCATTATAGTTTAGTAAAGTTCATGACAAAAACTCAATAGGATTTAAAACGCGCTCATAATTATAAGCGGTTCGGTGAATTTAACTATTTACCTATACACTAGAAAAAATGAAAATGTTTGCAATTTCTTCTATAGTCGCTCGGCCTAACGCGGTCATCATATCGGGGGTTATACCAAAACTCTTACTATGGTTTGTACGTTTCCTTCAAAATTTCCTTCAAAATAAAATGAAGTAATACACACGAAATTTGTGCGCCAATGGAGTTTATGTCTCAACGGTGAACAATACTCACTCGATTTCCCAAATGTAGTATAAAGGAAAAATTTATTGTTTAATTGTTTAATTAAAAAAAATATTTGTTTCTATTTTAGGTTCACAACATTTCAAGCTATGATTGTATATTGGTGTGCGAATTTTTAGCAACACCTATTTAGTAGAACGTTCAATTTTTTTCATAAATTGTTGTCTAACTGAGCATAAAATTCTCATCGATCAATTCATTCTTGAAAAATCTATGTTAGAAATTAATCTTTACAAACAGATATTAACACAACAAACGCTAGTTAGAATAAAGTCAGTTAAGTTTTCGAGACCCGTTTTGCCAAACCCACAATTAAACATCATCGATTTCTCTTATGAAAATGTTAATTTGAATGATTTATTGTGGGATTCTGTCAAATTATGAATATAGTTATTAAACATTTTACTATGTTATAGTAGAATATTAATCAAATTCTATTTCTTACAATTTTTCAATGACCGATGTGAAAAATTACGATTTCCTTCATCCCAATAAATCAAGCAATGGCATAAGAATTGGTAAATTTAGGTATAGATACACTTATAAAATTTAAAATCAGTATAAGGTTTTTACAAATGTAACAAAAGGACACAGGATATTTCGTTTAAAGAATTGAAAAAGTTATGGTTTGTAGTTTTCATCTACACTGTAATCGAATTACATTTCGTAGAAATTATTGAAAACAATATAAATTACGACTGCAAAACAATATTAAATTCTTTTTTGTAATAAAAATCAACTCATGCTGATAATGGCAGAAATATTCTACACGGACTGTGAAAACGGTCTGAGATCAAATGCATTTAAAATGCACGTTTAATTCGGCTTATGGGACACTCTGTATACATAAAGTATTTTTAAAATATGTTTCATTATTCGAAATAATACCTTTTTATATCTAGCAGTAAGGGAATTATAAAAGTTTGCCACACTTTTAGAACACCCGATATGTACAGTGACCCAAAAATGGAAGTTATAACCATATTCCAAATTATCTACCAATTCTGTAGGCAACTCATTCTAAAGATCCTTATCATTTTCAGGCGGAGCCAGGCCCACGTCAGGATGCTGTCCTAATTAATTCCAATTCATTTATTCTTTATTTAAATGGCATTGGAAAATTCTGTATAACCATTCTTCTTTTGGGACAGTGTACCTATATTAAATTCCTCGCATTTATAGTACCACTTATTCTTATGAATGGTTATGAAATTGTTTTAGCTGACAAGGCTTAATTTTTTTTATATTAAATTATGTTACGTAATATAAGATACACTTGAACTTTTATATTAAAGACCTGTTATTCCTTATATTGCCGTATTTCTAAATAATCACGTACAATCAGTTATAAGAACAAGTATTTGGAATATTTGATCAATTTCGAATTTATACTTTAATATTAAAATATGTTATAATGACTTCAAAGATTGAAAGCGAAATTTCTGATACGCATAAGAGATAAAATAATATGAATAATAACATGAGTATCTAATGTTTTTTAATATAGGTAATTCAAGTGGATCTCTATTGATGCGTTCAAGAGAAACGTTCAAAGGCATGTAATATAGAATTCGGCAAGGCATAAATAATATTGACAGACGTTATTTGATAATAACCTAAAGTTGATAGGTATAATTATTTGTTTTACTTTAAAAGTTAAATGTGCTTTATAATTGCCTTGCTAACATACCGTTAATCAAAGTAAAAGTTACCATTATAGCTTTTATGGAAAGTAATCAAAGAACAGTAATCTAAAAATTCCCATATTTTCGTTTATGTTTTATATATATATATATATATATATCTTATGTGTGAGTGCCTAATGCCTAGTTCTTTAATTTCCAATTGTAGGTCCATAGTAATGACTTTTATAAATTTCATTCTGTTAAATATTAACACTCTAATCTAATTGTATTTACGGTAGCTTAATCGAACAACATTAACTTTCTAATCTAATTGTGTTTATATTAACCTTGCCCTTAGTAAAAATAACGAAATCTGCATATTAGATTAACCCAATTTGATAAATTCAAGGAAAGTGTTTAGTACCGAAATATCTTTAAATCCTATTATTTTAAGCTGTTGTATGTAGGTATACAAAGGTGACTATGCTTATTTACTTCTAAAGATGTAAAATTTTATTGCATAATCTGAAATTGCAAGTATAAAATATTTCTTTTATTTTCAGTATAATTGCAATTTGTGTTCTAATTTACTAACTAATATTTTACAAAAATTAGGCTGAGCCTAGCTTGTCGTACAAAGTGTATCCGTTTATAAATGTCCTCTAAAGGATTACATATTGAAATTTTAACATTCGAGTAGGGTAAATATAGATAATATGGGAAAAGTAGCTTTAAG
>JAHWXV010070649.1:0-11537 GCA_024586415.1 Phrixothrix hirtus | reverse complement strand
TAATGCATCTTATTTTCTAAATACCCTGTATATATAAATTCTCCTAATCTCTGTACACCTACTATAACTTTTAACAACCAACGCCGTTCGCGAAGGTTTCTTTAATGTACGAAAGAAATAATACTCGATAGGCGTTTTTCATGGCGATTTAGTTGAAGGTATCTCACAGATTATGTAAAATGTTGTAATTTGAAAATTAATGGTCGTGTTGAGTTATTTAAAATTCATCATTGGAAGTTGAAATGAGTGAATCCTCGTTTAGGAAAATCTCTTTTAATAGTACATTATTCATTCTGTTAACAAATAGCTGATGGCCATGAACTTGATAAAGTAATAAATGTAATATGATATTTTGTAAACAGAAACAAAGTACCAGAGAAACATAGGCAGATTTTTAGGCAAAAATTTTTTCGATTTAGATTAAAAATATTTACAAATTTGTGTTCGCTAAGAGCCACATGTGTTAAATAATGCGTCTTATTACCTAAATACCCTGTATATATATAAATTCTCCTAATCTCTATACACCTACTATAACTTTTAACAACCAACGCCGTTCGCGAAGGTTTCTTTAATGTACGAAAGAAATAATACTCGATACGCGTTTTTCATGGCGATTTAGTTGAAGGTATCTCACAGATTATGTAAAATGTAGTAATTTGAAAATTAATGGTCGTCTTGCATTATTTAAATTCACCATTGGAAATTGAAATGAGTGAATCCTCTTTTAGGAAAACCTCTTTTAATAGTACATTATTCATTATGTTAACAAATGGTTTTCCACTAAACGATTGTTTAATTTGAAAGCGGTCACCTAATGCATTTTGAACGTATTAGTAATGGACGAACAATAAATAACAGAAACGTTCTTCAAATTGCAAAATATTCGCTTCAAACACCATACATTTAAATATACTCAGTGACATGGAAATCTCAACATCAAGAAGGCGTAGGAATTTTTTGACCAAACTTGGGTGAAACTTATAACTACTAAAAAGTCACAATTGATTAAAATTTCATTATTATGGATCAAGTGATATTGACTTATCTGACAGTTCTTTCAGTTTTTTCTAACAATGTTATCTGGTGTATGTTTTGCGAGATTTTGTTCAGTTTTTTAGTGTTTTCGCTTGTGATCGTTTGTTTTGAGGCTGCGATCATGTTAAGAGTGCGCCAACTTGGAAATTACCTTTAATTAAGCGAATTGTTGTTGGTTTGCGCGAAGGTGGTTTGTCGTTCAGAAAAATTGCAAATCGTCTTAACCGGAATCAATCCACCATTATTCGCTGCTATCAGGCATGGACTAGGGAGGGCCAGGAACGTGGCAGAAGAGGAACTGGGGGGCGAAGAAGAACAGATGAGATGCAGGATCGCCATCTTTGATTTATGGCAACAAGAGACCGATTCTCCAGTATCAGATCAATTGCCGATCAACGGTTAGCTAACTAAGGTCGTCCTGCAATCCTTCTGACGGTTTACCGCAGAATCAGAGCTTGCGGCTTACAATTCTATCGGCCACATCTTGTGTTATCACTAACGGTTCAACACCGACAGCAATGTTTGGATGTATGTTGCGATTGCACTGGAACCTGGAGTGGCGTAGTGTAGTGTTCAGCTATGAATCCAGATTCCTGTTTGGGGATACATGATAGTCGTGTGATAGTCAGACTAAGACGAGAGGAACGTCGCAATGTCGAATTTTCTGTTGCGAGGCATGTGTACCACATTTTAGGGGTTATGGTATGGGGTGCTACAACTTATATGAGTAGGTCTCGTTTGGCATTCATCCGAGGAAATATGAGCGCCCAGCGAAATGTGAATGGGGTCATAGAACCCCATATTCTACCATTTATTCAGTAGTTGGAAGACCCACTTTTCCCCATACTGAAAGACGTTCTATGGACCTCTTTGCAGAGGATAATGTCAACCTCTTACCATAACCACCGCGATCTCCCGAAATTTCGCCCATCGAGCATGTTTGGGTCATTATGGGGAGAAGACTGAGGAACTTGCTGCATCCTCCGCAGACGCTGCACACGAAGTACATGTTGCTTGGGACACAAAACCTCAAGAGGAAATCGACCATCTGCTAAATTCCACGAACAGTGAGGGAGTGTGTAACCAGAAGGGGGGGGGGAACCCATTATTAATAAAAATTATGTTTATATTTTGTTCTTTTTCTTTAAAATTATAATAAATTGCTACCTTTTAGTAGTTAAAAGTTTCTGCCAAGTTTGGTCAAAAAAATCCTCTGCCTTCTTGGTGTTGGAATTTCCATGTCCTGAGTATATAATCTGTTTCTGACATGAAATTGATTCTTGTGCCTAATATTATAAATGGTAAATTTGCAATATGCTAACAAACTTGCAAACACCAAAATCTAAATATGAAATGAGGTGGCTTTGGAAACTTAAGGAATCCTTCATAAAGGCTAACGCGGTTTTTAAAATAAGAAAAAGATTTGTATTGTAATAAAATTGGAGGGGTAATTCTTTACATGATTTTAAGAAAAAAGTTAGTATAAACATCGGCTTCGTAATTAAACTGTTTCATGGATATATGATCTTGAAATTTTTATTTAAGTCGATCCGATTTGCTTCTCATAGGTTGGATAGTGAGACACATCAGCATTTTCTTGCAAATGTTCTTCCCAAACTTATGCATGGGACGCACCTTGAAAAAATGCAATGCATGCTGTTCATGCACAATGGGGCTCCTGACCATTTCACTCGGACTGTTTGTGGATTTTTGAATGCAATTCATTTAGGGTGTTGGATTGCCTATGCAATTAAGCAACGTAATTCGAAATAACTCCGAGTATGTCTGTTAGTCGATAAAGCAACGAATATAATAGTGTACAATGACCGAATGCGCTCATTTCCCATAATTTAGGCGGTACACTAACTCGGTACAAAACATATATGAGGTGGTATGAAAAAGAAACCGGACTGAACTGATTACTTGGCCCCAGTAGTAGATATAACTTTATGCCCTAGGTGTCCGTACATTAGACTTTTGTGCATCAGGTTATCAAATATCGTTGAACATTGCGGACTATACGTGACTTTAAAACGATTTAATATTGTAACGTCGATACTTGTCTGCGATTTTAAAATAGATGTGAAACTTGAACAAAGAACAAATGTTACATTTTGTATTAGGTTAGGAAAAACTGCTACAGAAGTATTTTAAGTGCTTTGACTTACAACAATGATGGATTGAGCCGAACTCTATACTTTTAGAGGCATTATCGTTTAAAAATGGCCGAGAATCATTGAGAGATGACGGTCAAGAACTAGCCAAACTCCCGAATTTGGCAAATTGTTCATATATAATATCCATTGCTTAAATTATTATTAATGACAATCTGGTGCCAAATTTGTCCCCACCTTTTGACGTCTGACCAGAAAGATTTGCGCGTCGATGTTTGTGAAGAAGGATCATCATGGGCTCGGTTTACGGTTAGGACTTGGATACCGAGCACCAATCATTCCAGCGGAGAGCCCTCAGTCTTAGCGCCCAAAGAGGGCAACGCAAGTCAGAAGTGCAACCAAAAGCATGGTGATCGTTTTCTTTACATTAATGGGGTGCACCAGGAGTTCGTTCATCCTAACCAAACAATTAACGCTGGTTTCTATTATGATGCGTTGAGACGATAGCGTGAAGATATTCGTCGCAAGAGACCGAAATAATGGCTCGTGTATCATGACAACGCTTCTGCACACGCAGCTTTTGCGACACGAGATTTTTTGACACCACACCAAATAGCACTCGTCCCGCATCCTGCATACTCTCCTGATTTAACCTCCCGTGATTTCTTATTATTTTAGAAAATGAAATCGAAACTTAAGAGGCATCGTTTTGAGACTCTAAAGAAGATCCAGTATGAGCCGCAGCAGATACTTGACGCGGTTGAGAAAGGCAGAAGCACTGGTATCGCTATGTTAACGTAGCTTGTTGTTGTACACATATTGCAAACAAAGGTATGATATTTTGATTTCTTTATTCGACCGCCACACTTCGACATTCCCTTTGACCCATTATCATTACATTAAAGTGACGTTAAATCGTCATTCTTATGGATGTAAACGCATTAGTGCCAAGAAAGCAGGTAAGCTTATGTGACACATACTTTATACGAATTGCACGTTAGCTGTTCTATTGAAAAATAATGTTATAAAAGGTTATGCCACTATATACAGTTAAGCTACGTTCTTTCACATAGTTATATGCCATCTTGAAATGTTTTTGTTGCAACCAACTTCTTTTATCGATCACCACCAAAAGCTTTTCAACTCGCGCAATTCGTACTCTCCAAATTCGACAGAAATTCGTTAAGTCACTTTTGAGTTATCATGGGCAAAAAATTCAGCATAAAGGGATAGACAGCTGTCACTAAAATTGGATGATTTGTTGAACTCGACACGTGTTAAATTTTAAGTCATTCTAATAACTACCCTATATGTTGCATATCAAGGAATTTAAAAATGCTGGTAGTGATTTTTCTTTCAGATACAATTTCGCCTTTGCTCGGGGCACCTTCGCTCAATTTCCTCTATTGAAAGAGTTGAGATGCAAGAGCCTAATTTGTTTGTTTGTTTGTAGCCGAGACTTGGGAATGCGCAAATTCTGTTGGCCCTCTTGCCTTCAACCACTATTATCATTTAGCTGTGCCTGCTAGAGTTTTGCCGAACCCGGAGGAGTTCCAGAATCAGTAGGATATTAACGTGCCAAGCATCATATTGACACGGGATCTACGTGGGAGGAAGGCATGCTTTTTAAATTTTTGTCCACTGAAAACTATATCGACTTCGATCTGGTACTACATCAACCGGGGTCTTGTTGGCTGTTACTCTTGATACTTCTTTAGTATTGGTGATCGCACGAATCAATGAGCATATTCAACACATAATTGTTTAGCAAGTTTAGCAATCCACTTTGCATTGGCTTTGTTCATCCCTAGTGTAGCATTTCCCGTGGAAACTGTTAAAGTGTAAAAGTGACGCGTAAATCGATTTGCAACAAATCGCGCTTACATTTATGTTTACGTGAAATTCCGGAAGATTGTAAAGATAAGACATTAATAAAGACAGTAAGAATACAGCCGGGAGTGAATTATCTTAAATTGATTCAAGTTCAAAAATTGTTCATTAACCTGAGTAAACATAAATTGTAAATAATTAGAATATAAGGATGACGAAATATGACGCAATAATAATCCTGATATAAAACATTGAGAAACCGCTCAAAACTAATTAATGATTAATGGAGATTGCTTCTTAAAATATATTACATATTAAAACAATCTCAAAACTACTTGTAGTTAACAGAAAAACTTTAATTCAAATTGCGCAATATTACGTTATAAATAAATTGATAATCTAAACACATGAGGCCGTCCGTTATCAGTCAATGAAAGACTGAATACACCATTGTGAATTGCGTTCGCAGAACAAATCCTGATAATTATGTATAAAAGCGCACCACTTTCAAGCCGAAGTAGGGTTCTTGTAGATCTCTACTCGAATTCACACCGACCGATTCTCTATCCGAGAATATATTGTATTTAGCTTTACCTTTAAGGTCTAGCTATATTTTATAAAAGTAAAGAACGACGTTTTGCATTTGCAATTACAAAAGTACGCAGAATTGTTTAAATTCTAATATTAAAACCATCCTCGCAGAATTAAGCGACGAAACTAGTTCAGTTATCTGAAGGAATAAAACCCCTTGTACCGACCGTTTTCCTGCAATTGTATATTCAAAAGTGGATGCGTTGCGCTGTAACAATCCCGCCTTGACTATAAAGAAACACGGAACGCCTGAGTTTCGAGTTGGTTCTGTAGAGGAATCTCAGACGTTACCGTAACCTGTGATTGCATCGCCATCAAGTGCCTTGCGTTGCTAAGTAGCAAAAGTCTGGTTTGACGACGATTGCTTAGGATACATTCATCCATCGAGTGGCATTGGTCGCGAGTGGACCTCCTGATTCCTTGTGTGAGGGAACTCGCCCGCATGCGATGCGATCCCCTTCGCACCTCGAGAAAGACCGAACTGCATTAACGTAAAGTGACAGGAAATCAGAACGGCCGGACGGTAAGCGTATTCTGTATATAACCTAAGTAACGCCGCGCGTCTATTAAACTAATATCAGTTTAGAGAACTCCTTTCCGCTGAATGTTCAATTTTGATTATTATTTGTAAATACAATGTACAAATTTTTGAAAACTGTTCTTTTGAGTTATTATTTTATTTAATACAAATAAATTCTGTTTGGAAGGTTTTATCCATCTCATTATTTCCATCAAAATTACTTGTATTAATTCAGCGCAAATTAATTTAAGTAAAAAGTTCGTTTCATCCAAGAAGTTGACCCCACACTCGGTCGCATTATTTAATACTAAAGCTTTTCAACTTTAGGATAACCGATTCCAGCGTATTCCAAAAAGGCCTCAGGCGTACCTGCAACCTCTTTAACACCGTACTGAATCTACCCGCTACGATTAGTGATCCCGGCTACTAAAATACAAATTAGCTTTTTTCTCCGAGCCGTTACACTAGATGCTTACGAATAATCTTCTAAACACTTGCTTCGGAGATCTGCGATATTGTATGTTTTTCTCTTATTTTCAGGCGATTATTACTAACGAGGGTTTGTTTAACACAACTAACCGAATAACGGTTACAATGCTCGTCATATTCAAGCGGGACCTACCTCATCGGAAATCATTTAACCAATTGTGGCAGTTGAATAAGTTGATGCAATCTCACCATATACCAGGTCGGTTTGAATAATTCGCGAAATAAACAAGAAAAACAAGTTATAGTTTTAGAAATAGTGTATTTTTAACATCTTCTCCAGCAACGTCAACGCTTAGTCCAGCGCTGCTCCAATATATATCATCTCTGAAGTGCTTTTCGGAAGGACTGCAAAATACCCTGCTATGGTTGTCATCGCTTCTTTATTGAATGAAAAACGCTTATCAGCGAGGAAATTTTTGAGATTTAGGGGACATTTCAACAATTCATACTTTAATTCGTTAAGTTTTCCCCTTCCTTGATGGAAAATGACCCTTTCTTTTCTAACAGGTTCTTTTCTCACGAATTTTTATTTCGTTGGCGCAAAAGTTTTGCATAATATTCTCCAGATATTGGTTTACTTTTCTCAAGATAATTAATCATTAAAATTCCTTTTGAATTTTGAACAGATGCCATAACATTTCCTGACGATAGAATCGACTTTACTTTTTTGGTGCAGATCAAATGGTTTCTATCCACTGTTTGATTGCTCTTAATCTCTGTTATATAGTAATGAATCCATGTTTCGTCCATAGTTATAAAAATGCACATAGTTTAGTTTGTTCTTCTTCAAACTGTTCAAAAATGTCTGTGGAACCCGCGTTCTAATGCGTTTGTGACCAATTGCTAGCAAATGCAGCACCCATTTAGTACAAAGGTTTTTCATGCATAATGCTTTATGTAAAAGATACCAAACACGTGCTTTTGAGATGCCTACGATCTGAGCAATTTTACGCACTTTTACTTGCCGGTCATTTAGTACCATATTATGAATTTTCAGAACGACTTCCGGTTGTGTCGCAGTTTTACGACGTTCACTGCAGGGATCGTTTTCAATACATGTGCGTAGTTTTTCCTAACACATTTTACCATTTAGGTATGAACTGCCATTGCCTTCCAGACTTTTTTTTACAAGCAATTCAGTTACAGCACGATATTTCAATTTTTTTATTTTAAAACAATGAACATATATCGACTTCTAATGATTTGTAAACAATGAATGAATTGACAGACCAAATTGTAACTTAACATATGCTCATAAGATAATGAAACTGTATTACTGACTAGAATTTATAACTCCCTTATTAAATAGATGGCACTGCGCGCATTTCTCAAACCAACCTCGTGTGCCATCCATTGTTCAATTTTCTGTGATGTGCATCCTTCCTTTGTTAAAAATGTAATAACTGCTCGATAGTCAACTTTTAAAATTATACACATAGTCGCACTTTCACTTTCGTACACGACATATTATTCAGACATTTTTCGTAAAATTCTGGGACATGATTAATGAAGCATATACTTATCGTGTACTTGGATTCTCTCACTAACATATGTGGGAATATACATATGGCGCCACTCACCCAAAACATTTTTAATAATTTAACTGGTAACTATTTAATTTCTAGAAAGAGAAATGTAAAAAATGATTTGAAAAATACGGAAAAGTTTTTACGGAAATATTATCTGATGATCTCATGGCAGCTGGTTACGTGCCAGATGTAGTTTAAGATATTGTAAACATAACAACGGTGATTGTCGTTTTACATACAACTATTTATGATAAATTAACTATTAGATTCAAATCTTTTACAAATTTTTTTATTTTAATATTATACAAAATGTTTTTCAACTTGTATTTTTTTGAAAAATGTAGTAGATCAGACATATCTTCAGAAAATAAGCGACTTCTCTGATAAAGCAGGTGCAAACTTAGAGTCAAAACAAAATTTTAGTCAACTACAATTTCAGTTGAAAATTCAAGCCTTCTTCAGGACGACATTAAAATTAATTAACATAATTACCAACATGTTTAAATAAAGAGTTGATAGATATTAGGCAAAAGTAATTAATTGTGAGAAACTATGGTATAAATGTAGTAATCACTTTGTAATGATAAAACACCACAAAATAGTTTAAAATTATTGAATAAATTAAAAATACTTAAATTTTAACAATTGCGAAATGTAAGCGATGTTTTAAACTGTAAATATCCACTTCACCATTGTTCGCAATAGACGACAATGTATTTACACCGTGTTTACTACGCCACATACTTACCATATGACGGTTTGCGCATGGTGACGTCAGCAAAGTGGATATTTACATTTTAAAATATCTATAACACATACGTGTGTGTTCCAGTTGTAAAATATAATTTGAATTTAAAATCCAGGAGCGCAAAGAGATAACCAGTTCTGAAAGTACCAACCTAACTATTATCAACATAATAAGTAACTAGTGTTCACTATTTACAAAATTTGTTAAATTTGTAAGACGATGAAATCTAAAGTTTAAAAAGTAAAACACTATAGATGAACTTGGGTCGACAAATGCTTCGTTTTCGAGGTACTGATATGAAATATATCTTGGTTATAAACCATATAAAATTGTAGGTATTATCCAGATAAACCAAACATTTTAACAAACAAAGC
This sequence comes from Phrixothrix hirtus, assembly GCA_024586415.1. NCBI lineage: Eukaryota > Metazoa > Arthropoda > Insecta > Coleoptera > Phengodidae > Phrixothrix > Phrixothrix hirtus. The sequence continues at coordinate 2,304 of JAHWXV010070649.1, read as the reverse complement.
TCTAAAAATGAATATTTTGGAAGATACAGAGCTGGAACTTTTGTTAACAAGAAAGTGGTAATTTTAAAGTATTCAGTTTTTGAAACTTTGTTTATTTTTTTTTGTTTGTCTGGACTGTACCTACAATTTTACACGGTTGGTGTACTTTCTGAAAATGTGTTCCTACAGTTTTTTGTCTTCGAGTCTGTTTACCTGGAAAACGGTGCAAAACATGGACTCTAAACAAAAGTTACTTTTTTACATATGTAGGCTGAAGCAATACGCCTCTTAGTTCAAATTTTATAAATTCCCATAAGGCATAAACATCAGTGGAGTAAAGTAACCTCCTCCCCATATATGCATAGTTAATTGGAACATTTCGAGTGTGCAAACTGTTAATGAATGCTTAACCTAAAAGCTTTTTAAAGGTCCTTTTGACAAAATATTAAAAATTTTCCGAAACCGAAGCGATTGTCCACCCATGTTCATTAAACACTTGTTGCTTATTTTTTAATGTTTTACCCGTTTAAAAAAACTACAAGTTGGAAAACATTGCCGCTTATATTTGTTACACCTTGTATAAGTATAAAATAATTTCGTTTAAAAACATTTAAAGTGCCTTTAAATAAAAAAAAGTTGTTAGTTGATCATTTTGTTTACTGCAATAAATGTAAAAAATTAACGTTGTGGCATTAGCAATGAATAAATGACTTGTTGCGTGTCAATTATATTAAAAATAATATACAAGTTAATAAGTTAAAAGATAGATAGATTATGTAGACGACCATGAGATTTAATAAATGATATTGCATTTCTACAACTCTGAACTCATTACAAAAGCTGTTGCTTTGCTTTAAATTGGGAGAGTCCCGGATCCTGTTGGACTTGAATAATTTAAAAACTACTTTTATACATTGTTTTAACAATCAACTAAACAATGGATTATTCGGCCATACTTTTCTCTTTAACATTTGTGTTTAACAAGTATAAAAATATTCAAACCTTAATATATTTTTAATTGTTTTTAAATTTAAGTAAGTAGAGCATTTTCGTTTAGGCTTTCTTAGCAAGTTTTTAATAGCTAAAGATACTTTCTTTCGTATTTTAATTTACAATAACTAATATAACTAATAAGCATGTTGCGTCGAAATGTTAGGGCAAGTGTACTAGGGCGCGAGGTTAATAGGCGAGAAATTTAGATTTAACCTATTAAATACTTGCAGCTTTAATGTCAAACTGTTTATTAAGAGATTGAGGTGTAGGTTATACTAATTAATATTTGAAATTATAAATTGTATAACCTTAATTATAAAAAATGGCAACGATTATTTGCAACGTAAATTTGATATCACAAATTAATAACGACCTTAATAATTTCAGTTACATTTTAAAACATATTAAGTATAATGTAGATTAAATTTGTAGCTTTACAATGATAAAATGTGATTAATTTTACATATTATACTATTTTTATTTTTATTGTGGATATGCACAGACTAACATTTTCAGTAATAATGAAATTAAAACCAAAGTTTAGATTGTCTTAGAAAATCTGAAAGTGTACTTGAAATTATAATTCAGTGGCGTAGATGTTTCAAACATAAGTATTTCCGAAATTTTAATATTATTTATAGAAATTTTTTGAATAATTTGTAATTTTCTTAATTTAGCATATTAAAAGACTAAAGATCTTATATAAGAGATAGAGGAAGTTTGAATACAATATTTTAAAATAAGCTAACATGCCAACTGCTTAAATTTTGCCAGGATTGGTGTTTTGAATGTCGGAGAATATACAATTCTCAGGCTGAACAATAATGCCAAAACATGTTAGGGGCGGTCTTAGACATTCTAAACATATATGTTGTATTAACCATAATCATGTTTCAAATATAGCGCCAGAAAAACTTAAATCGTAACATATCGATACGCTAAATATCCAAATATTAAGTTAACAAGGAAGTTTGAATGCAAACGAGCACAGTAATTGTATGCCAAATGCAATATAGAGTTAAAACAATTATGAAATCAGAGATAATCAAGTTTAAAATAGATGGAATATAACATAGTACAAGTTTAGATATGTGCAACAAATCAAAATACTAAATTGACAAAATAGAACAGCATGAGCATAAATAGGTATTAGTAAACATGTTATAAAAATTTAAATGCAAAAAGTTAATTTAAAAGTTTGAGGTTAAAATTAAAATATCGTGTTTTCAGTATAAAAGATTTGTTAAAGTTCAAATGTAATATGTAATTGCGCTAAAAGGTATATATATATATATATATATATATATATATATATATATATATATATATATA
>JAHWXV010070601.1:0-14232 GCA_024586415.1 Phrixothrix hirtus | reverse complement strand
ACAAGCACCCCAAAACCCGTCACTTAAATATAGTCGTCTGTGAGATGAATGTTTATGAATAATGTTCCTCTTAGATATGGTTATGAATCTAGGGTTAAGTTCTATTAAATATTTGACTTTTATATTTTAATATCAATTTAAAATCAAATATATAAATTTTAAATAAAGGAGATTACAAAACTATCAAAAGTGTTGGGTTCGATCCCTGAAATTGCCTGGTCAGATTTAAATTTCACGTAGCTTCTTGAGTTACTAATCACATCTTCTTTAAGGTGTATGTTGATTCCTACCCTAAAATCTCCCTCCAAGCCATTCTTGACGTAAAATAAGTCCCAGTTATCCCTATAGAAAACTGCTACAGTATTAGAAAATTGAAATAGTATTGATATCGCTTCCTCTTTGATTTTAATTTTAAAACCATCAGAAGTATTCCATGCTACTTATTTATAATAAGAATAAAACCTAGGTTTGTGGATTTTGTGGTTTTCGAAAATCATTAAGCGCAATTTTTAGATTTGAATAAGATAAGAAAACGTTCGAAGCTGCATAGAAAATCGAATGTTGCAGGTGACGTAATCAAAAGCACCTTAAAGGACGGCCATCGCTCTATGTTAGAATGCGTGTAGCTGATAACAATGGAACAATAACAGTATATCGATAATATTTATTCAAGTTAATATAATGTTTATTTACAAACGTCGTCAAAAACGATAGAAAAGGCGGCAGGAATACTATAGATTCCTAAATTAGTTTAAAAGTTCATCTATGGAGTAGTATTTCTTTTTTCAGTAAGGGTTCCTCTGTATTGGTATGATCCTTGATGTTCATTGATTTGATATTAATAAGTAACTTATTAAAAAATTGCATGCAGTAAAAACTCACTGTTGTTCTGCATTTAGACATTCTTGAATAATTTAAACATACACCTTAATTTCTAGTGTAATAGATATGAAAGCTATTAAGTTTTTTTATATAATGATGTGTTATTAATGAGAAATTCTAAGCGTTTGTATATGTATAGGGATGGCAATGTAAGGATGTTGAGTTTTGAGAGGAAGTGTATACAGTTGCCTCTGAATCCTGTACCTGCTACAATTCTAACAGCTTTACGTTGTCGTTTGAACAGTTGTATTGTATTAGTGTCCTCAGATTAGTATGTTGTATTCAAGATGAGATGGTATTCGTGCATGCGAGTGTGCGTGCGTGTGTGCGTGCGTGCGTGTGTGGGTGCGTACTCGCGTGCGTGCGTGCGTGCGTGCGTGAGTGCGTGCGTGCGTGCGAGTGTGTGTGTGTGTCGAAATGTATGATTTGAAAGTGTTTGTTAATGTGTATGAAGTGAAAAGCCTATAAGTAATGTTGAAAATGATAAATACAAAATATGGGTTAGGTGTCAAGATTTGTTCCCCGTGAAAAGTATAAAAATGTAATGAGAGTTATATGCAAGCGGAAAACAGTCACTCACCACCCACGATTTCGCACTAATTTCTTTTTGATGGTACGTGTTTAGGCATTAATAGCCAAATATTGTTGGCTGCCAGAAGGAATAAATTTGCTTGCAGCTCCAAACACTTCACAAACTCTAAAGCAGTAACACCTCGATAGCATCATTCCGTAAACTTGCCTTGATTAAACGTTGTATAGCTATATTCCATAGCTTTTATACTGAATCATCGACTGAGCTCTTCTATGGATTCATAGTCGAACAATACGCCTATCGAAAACTGATTGAATAAGGATTGATGGGCGTGTTGTAAAAGGAATTATTGTCTCAATTGCCACTTTTCATCCAATCGAAAACTAGCCTCCTTTAGGCGTGTTCTAGCTCAAACTCTAGCCATCAGTCAGCATTCATACACTATATGAAGGAAATTGTCCTCGTCATGTTCGCAGGGGCAAAGCGAGTCTACTTACCTAATGTTAAATCTTAAATAATATATGTGGAGCGATCCATGCCCTACAATTAGGTGCATGTTTTCCTTGACAAGCTCACTAATTTTAATAGAAACCTTAGGTATAAGCAGCTACGTGCTTCTACTAACCTCGGTGGTGTCCAAGTACTCTTGGTACCCGAACTTAAGAATGTCCCGCCTTCTACATTTCAAGATAGTCGTACTAATACTCTGGTTTACTAGAGATGCAACCCTTTCCCCTGCATCTAAGGAAGCCGTTGTATAAGTAGCACTGCGTTTGTAGGAGCACAAGGCGATTGTATGACCAAATTCCATAACTCTTAAAGTAATATATATTTTTCTGTAGAGGTGCGCATCATGATTGTCTGAGCTGTAAAGTTCCAGAGAAAAGAGAGAATAATTGGGAAGTACTGTGTTATAAAATGGCTAAGAACTTTATTTAAATAGGGATAGCTCAATCTCAGGATGTATGTTCTAGGAATAATTACTTAGTAAGCCTTCGCTAAAGGGAGCCAGACAAATTAAAATTAACTTTACAGACCTTAAAAATAATGAAAAAATGAAATTTGTTAGAAAAGAATTACTTCGCAATTGTAATTTCCTTTCACAAGAAACAGAAATGATGACTCGTATAAAAATAACATCATAATGTATTAAATAACAATTTAAATGACAAAATCTATCAAAATTCAAAAGTTTACAATTAATATTGCTTACACGTAGTTTTATGAATAATCTCTTTTAGATATCAATAATAATGTAATAAATATTCAAGCAATTATTAATCATATTTACGATACTGATCCGTTTGTTGTGTCAACTTGATCCAATCTCAACATGACGGAATGCCGCCTTGATTGTAGCGTAATCACTGAAGTTGACTTTTGGAAAAAATCAATGTTTGTTCGAACAAACCTATAAAAAGAGAAAAGGGAGCAGTACGTTCTAATATTTAAAATAATGTCAATACAAGTTAGCACAACAATTAATTACTGATAACTATGTACATTCTTAATTGTTGCTTGATTAAAATTTAGACAATAGTAATAATTGAAATATAAAATGTATATTACTTAATGAAAACCCAATAACAAAATATAATGAATGTAAATATTTAATTTAGAAGCTAATTTTCTGAATTTTATCCGAAATATTTAAAAACCCTTAATTTTGGAAACCCAACTCTAAAATTTGAATTTGAAATTAAAAATTAAAACCAGTATAAAAAATGGAGCGCTTCACATCCATTTTGAATAATCACCTGTCATAAATCAAAATTTACCGAGATTGAATTGTAAATCGTTCAGTGATAAATTAATTAATTAGCAATTGGCCTTGCCATTCGTAAGGAGCTGAGTGTCACAACAAAAACTATGCATATCTTATGCTATCTTATACATTAAACAAAAAATTTCAATTATGCCAAACTTAAAATGGCCTCTAATCGAAGGTAGTCGATACCACAAACTATATATTAATTCAATGTGACACCCCAAATTATTCCTATAAAGATGTTTTCTTTAACTCATTTACAATTCAATCGATAGACAAATTCAACAACTAATTAGCAAATTCTAGTGCTAGAAGAGTGCTCTCTCTTCCCTTGGCAAGGTTTACTTGTAAGATCGATTGCTGAAAGTTTCGATTGTTACTCCCCATAATTGGTTTTTTGTATTGCCTGTTTGATGGGGCGAATGTTAACCAGGCAGGTACGGTCTGTAACCATGCTGTTTCGTGAGTGTAAATTGGCACTAAAGCAATTAATGTATTTGAAGTACTCACAGTGCAATTCTTCTGTCGATGTTTGCCGCTACAATTAGTGCAGGAGAGGTGTTTCTGCTGCATTTGAATGTTACGTGCGCGAATATGTTGTAGTTGAAACAACGACCAACGCTAACATGATCTTCAACCGTAACACTAACAAAGTGAATAATGATGGATCGTTTGGTAATTTTAATACCTGGGCCGAGACTTCAACAATCCAATGGGACTTTCCAGGGCCATTGTACGTAAAATCTCCGAATAGTTTAACTTTCGCCATAAATTAGCGTTCGTCGTTCCCAATACTTTCCATTATCTCAGGGTTTACGTTGAAATCAATTTAATCAACTTATCAGTTAATTCAATTCCCTGAACGCCCAATATAATAACTATTGGATTGAGTAACTGCGCAGTCCTTGCAATGAAGTAGTCATTGACTATAAACATCTCACTTAGGAATCTTTGAAATGTCAAATCTTAACATTCATCGTGAATTTCACCATTTTTCATATATTCTATGCTTTTAATGGCTCTCTTAAATTCCCTAGCATCTAGTAATTTTTTAAGCAAGGATAAACACAATTTGGTAGCATCATTTATGGTAACCTCAGTTACCCTTTATTCAAACAGCTTTCCCTTTTTCTGGCGGATCAGATGTCTGGACTTCGGAGCCTGTAGTTTATTACCGTTTATGGTAGCTGCTTGAGCACAGCTTGTGATAGGTTGAGATGTATTATCTTCTTACTCAGACTGATTTTTTTGTCGACGAACTCTCCGAGACTTCATCTCAGATCAGTGATCCCTACACTCGCTCACTTCCGATCTGCATGTGTACTTATTGTCACAGCATGATTTTGTTTTGTGTAATAGTTTCTTTTGAGTGATAAGTATAGGAAAGTTATCAACTCGTTCTGTCAAGATCTGTGTCGCAAGTAATTGTTTATCTTATTTTTAATATCGCGTATTATATTTTTAATATCGACTTAAAGCAAAACTGCTTTGAGTGCTTCTGTTTGAGATATGGTATTGCACTGTTCGAGATCGAAATGATTTCCCCTTATCGTCTTTGTCGCTGATTTGACTAAATATCTAAGTATCCTGCAACAACTCCGATTCCTTCATACAGATTACGTTAGTGCTACACGAAAATGCAACAGAACAACATAGACAAAATATAAGTTAATGAACGATAATAACATAAGCTAGTGGGTATAAATAGGAAAGCAACTTACCGCAACACGCACTTTCGTGCGCACACTAAAAGTACCTGCGTATTTTGCTTAAATATGCTAGCATTTTTTAATTCAAGGGTTTTCCAATTCAATAATTAATAGATAGATACATTTTAACAGAAAGTAACCAAAAATATTAATAAAGTACAGGTTCTAACTGAATATTTGAATCATAAATATTAGTTTTCAATTAACCGTCAAATTTGACAACGATAAATTGACAATGTGTATAAACGAAGCCGAAATGATCTTATTGTACGATAAACCAATCCCATGGAAATTGTAAGTTGTACAGTACCAGGCCAATTATTTGCTATTGCCCTAGTTATGTAAAAATCTGCCTTCTCACCGAAACCATCAGGTAATCATTTTGGCATACGGAATGGTTTACATCTTCGACTGTATTCATAGACAACTTCCTTAAACCACCTAGGTAAACATAGGCATTGTTGAAACACTACAGACTATACTATTAGCAATAATCCGTAATGATAAACAGTTTATCTCATGCCAACAACCCGGTCCCTGTCAAACTTGTTTAACTGGTGATAATTAATTCGTAGACGCTCTATTAGCACTGTGTTTAAATAAATAGTAGTCTTAAATCCTTCTAAGAAATAATTATGAGTTACTAAGAAATGATATTTTATAAACAAGTAATTTGTTTTAATGGGCAATGATTAAACGTTTTTCTTTAAGTTTTTCTTTAAGTGCCAATCACTACCTCGTTTCATTAACATACAGGGTGTCCGGCATAGAAATAGCATTATTTAATACAGCTGTACACGGACCTTTAGAAATCACAAAGCTATAAAAGTTCTTAACCTATGTACAAAAAGTTTTGTGTAAACTTTCGCGTAAAGATCTATCATGAATACAGGCCGATATGTATATGGTATATTATTAAACGTAATTAATACCTAAATACGCTTTATTTGTTTACAAATATCATGCTACATTTGGTATTAAAGAACCTTTTTCCAGTTAAGGTCGCCAGCTGTTTCAATAAAAAGTAGTAGAATGTATTCATGTAAATGGCTTAAGTTTGCATTTTTATAAAAACTATCACCTGTCTAATTATAAATAATTATGAGTGATTATTATGTTAAATATCTAAAACTGAGATGTCATAATTGCATCAAGTTTGTATAAAATTTTCTTACTATTTAGTTTTAGCTCAATGCGATATTTATCAAAAACAATTTAACGTTATACTAAAGTGGCTTAGAGCAATATAGAACATCCTCAGAAGTGAAAGTTATTTTAAAAATGCTTTATATTCAATAATATCACTACAAATGTATTAGAAATATCTTGTTTTCATTTTAAAAAAATTATAAACTTGCGCAATAACAAACCACTAAAAATTTTAACGAAGATAAAACTATTTTAAACAGTAATAAAGGTATTACATTTGGGGTATTTGATAAACATCCAAGAAATTATATGCTCACAGCGAAGCCGAAAATTTTGTTCATACAGCAGCCAACCATTTCTTGTTGAATACGGTAGAGATCAAGTTAAAAGGCGGGGACAGGCTAAAAACTTTAATTGCAATTAGGCACATGGTTTGTAAGCGTTTTTTATAGGGAAAGCCAAGATATATCTTCTGTTAAAGTAATGCACCTTTTATCCTGGACACCCTGTGTGTCCAGATGAAATATTAATAAAATTGATCAAGTCTATTTATGTGTTGGAATTTTTATCAAACGGTATATTTGGCTTCGAAAAGGTGGAGCAAATTTAACGCTACAATATGTTTACTGCAATAACAAAATCGAAAATAACTTAATTTAATGTTTAATTGTAAACTATACAATTAATTAGCGTAGTTTGAATTATAAACTAGAAACAAATTTTAAGTTAATTAAAATGATATAAACTACGAATAAAGAATATTAATTCGTAGGATATAAATAAGCTTTAGAAACAAAATTGAAAGATAATTTTCGATCACGTGCGTTTTTATTGGTTATAACGTATAACTGGCACGTTCCGTATAAGAAAGAAAACCTTTTACTAAACTGTTGCTGTAGTATTATTAGAAAGAAAAATATAAAGTGACGTATTGCAAAAGAGTCGTCGCTCGCTTACTTTAAATCTATCATACTGTTGACAGAAAAAAAACTGTAAAGGAGATGTTTTAAATTCATTGATATTTGGATAGCTTAACCAATGAAAATTCTCAAAACCGTACGTATTTAAAAATTTAACAGATTTTGAATTCCTTATAAAAGGAAGTTAATGCTTAAGTCGTGTTTTATATACTAGAGCTGTAATGTATACTAAAATTGTATAATCCAGTTTTATAAAACTAGAAGCAAGAAACTTAGTACGATGATAGCAATTCAAATTCAAATCAAATTATTTTAACTCAATAATAATAAGTGGTTCAGGGAGAAAAGATCGGGAACCTGAAACTTATTTCAGTTTATTAATTCTAATGTTATGTGATGAACAGCTCTAAACTTCGTATCGAACTAAATTTGAGTTTTAGAAAACAATTTTCAGAATCCATTTTGAATTTATATTTGTTGATATGTATTATTTAAATACTTTACTTATAGGAATTTTCACTTATAGCAGGTTTAAAAGTTAGATCTGCAATCAAAGTGTACTTGCCAACCCCGTTAGAGAGGTGGAAATCGTTCATTTACAATTTAAATGCAATTTTTATAAAAATTATATTTTTAATTTTTCGTCATCCTAAGTTGTAACAATGATGAAAACTGATGTTTTCTAAACATTCCAGTATAAATCAGACACCTATACGTGTTACCACTGCAATCCTGCGTAAAGTTAAATTATATTTTCATTAATTTTATGATAATGTACTGGATTTATTGTCAATTATTGACATTTTAATATGCAGAAAAGGTGAAAAATTGATCATTTTAATAATAGATGTGTATACTTGAAATCGCTTGTGAACATCGTACTTCGTTTCTAGTAAGTTACTTATATTCATCGCTAAAATTAAATAAAATGTTTAATTGAGAAATCATCTGTAAATGTAGACAATATTGTCAACTTGAATGGTTAGGGTACACAACTGATTCCCGGTTTATCGCAGAATAATTGGGACGTTCGATTTTGTTTGCATTTACATTGCAATCTACAGCTTGCAGGATGACTCTGCATACACACAACCGATGACGAATATCACAATACTCTTGATGGTATAAATATAAAAATGAATTCTAGGTTTAGGCTTAGCTTATATTAGCTCAAAAAATAAAGTTCAGCTTATTCAATATTATATCTGCATTCTGTCATAGCTTAGGAAAAGTTTCATTTAAGATTTTTAATGCTACTTGAACTTTTTGGAAGGAAACAGTGCTATAATTTACTTTGTGACTAGTTAGATGAGAGATTTAATGATATATAAATTGCGGAAACGACAAACTACTAGCAATATATTTATAAAACTAAAGCAATAAATAAAAAATTTTAAATTACTATTAAAAAGCAATAGAAAATGGAAAATGGCCCATAGCAATCCAGAAGTGTGATGCAGCCTCTGTCCAGTACAGCTAAAAGCTGTCGAGTGGGTAATTTCCGGTCATGCTTATGACATTGCTAGAAACTATTACTGATGAATTTCCGTTAAGCACAGTTTGTTTTCGACGAAATTATGGGGCTGGAATTGATGTTTGTATGTTTATTAGGAATACTCCTAGTCCGTGAGCTACAACTTGCTATATCGTGGCAAATAGTGTGTAACCCAAAGCTTGTAACGGATCGTAAGAAATTGTGGAAATTAAATAATAGTGTTACATGTCGTGACGATGTTTCAAGATGAAATTGAGGACCTTAAATAAATGAGAATAACATTTAATGTGGTATAATTTCGATATATTGGGCTTCAATTCATGTGCATTCTTCTAATAGCAAGCAATATAATCTCCTTAATACAATATCTGATAGATAAAGGCAAAAAATCTAATCCACACATGCTTTCAATATACAATTTGAATAATAGAAATTACGACTCTTCATTTCTATTCACTATTTTAGTTACATTAAAAGTACTATATTAAAAAATAAGTTTCATAGGACATGTAATGCACAAGTTCAAGTTTAGAAAACGAATCTCTAAAGGAGAGCTTTCTAAAGAATGAGTGTGACAAAACCTCTTATGAAACGAGTTTTTTATACTATTTTATCTATCTGCTTAAAATTTAGGAAAAAACGCAATTTTTTGATATATAATTGATTTAGGGAATTGTGTCATAGTTGGCGACATTGACGGTTTGACATTCGAATATGAAAGTTTTGCCAATTTTCTATTTAATTTTGACGTTTAATAAGGTTAATTATTAGTGTTACAAACTTTTTAAAATAATATATTCCGTGCTATAAAGAAGGCCATTATGAAACTGAAAATTAATTATAAAATTGAAATTTAGAATACAATTTTAGAAATCACAATAGGAAAAATAATGCAAATAGATGGTTAAAATTTCAACTTAAACGGCCATAAACCAAATTTGTAAAATAATAGTCATCGTGTGGTGTTGCAAAAGTACTTTCCTTTTTTTACATAGTCGACCGGTATCGTAAAGTATTAATAACAGTTGGAATATTTTGTACATCATATGTCACACTGATACGTATTATATGGAGTATGGGAACTATTATGTTCCTATCATACCCTTTTTGAAATCTTTCCATACACTAATTTCGAATAAAAATGTGCAGCCAAATATAGATATAAATTAAAGCAAATTGCTTGTTGATATCTCTCCTATATTGCGTGAGATGAAAGATTGGGAAATGGTTTTGAATCAGGCTGGATGAAAGGGTATAAAAAATTCAGGAACGTACAAAATGACTTTTAAAGGTAAGCCATTTCTCAAGCAACTCCCGTCAGCAACATGCGGCAATTGTCACAAGAAATTAAGTCTTTGAGATCATGGTACACCGTCTTCATAAGTTAGAGAAAATAAGTAAGTAATGCACAGAGATACTCACGAATTACCCTAGGAACAATAAACTGCTTGCTAAGCATCAGAAGCATAATTTCTTGCAAAGAATTTTTACATATGGCCAAAATGTAATTCCAATAGATCAAAGCAGTAGTTAAATTGGAGTCAGTTTACATATACTATGGTAAATCGTGAAGATTTTGGAACAAAGCAAATGCTATGCGGTTGCTGTAATTTCGATGCCTCAAGGTACGACGATCTATGAACTGTACTGTGGGCAATTATTCACATATAAGACAATACCAGGTCGCGTTTTACTTAAAAAAGCGTCCGTAATCTAGAATATCTTGTAGGGGTTGTGTTACCACTACACCACCAACACAGACTCTGTTTGCATATTTCAAATTATCATCTGTTTAGATCGAAGGGCACACTTTGTCTGAGATTCTCATTTCACCAATGCCGGTAGAGGTAGAATATCGTGCGTTCTTTGCCTCTAAGCCAAAAGGTATCAACGACTGAAAAAACCGCGTAAGTTAATAGCAACTAATTATCCTACATAATATAGTGTATTTTGATACTTAGTTGTATTTCTTGTTACATTATATTAAAGCTTTACGTTGAAAAACAAAGAAACCCTGCACGGTCCGGTTATTCATTAAAAGTTGGAAGCAAAATGGAAACATTTTGTTACGTAATAGTTCAATTCATTCACTTTCGGGACTAAAACGTCACATTAGTCACTTGTCCCTATGACAAAACTGACACTTTTAATTTCAAGAGATTAAAATTTTACCTTGGTTCCAAGGGAATTAAATCAAATTTAGTCCCGCACAAATAAGGTGAATCGATAGTAACAATAAAACTTAACCACTAAATAGCATATTACATTCCAAGGAACTAAAGTGCTCTCGAGGGATTAGAAAGCACTTTAGGCCTGAGGTATATACATTATTTTTTGCATTTTCCAATAATTCAAAAGCAAAGGTTTCGAAGAAAGTAAAATTGCATGATTTTGACATTGACGAGTCATTCGATTGATTATTTCTTTATCGTGATTAAAACAGACTTTTAGTCACTTGGTGTATAATATACTGTCAATTGGTTAATAAATATAACGGGTGTTCAAAAAATCTGGATACATCGAAATAACCCAGAAAATGTGAGCTTTGCAGACAATTGTATGAAACAAAAGTGTTGTGGTTCGAAAAGTTCTATTTAATAGCTGAAGTTGCTTCACCTTGGCGTGGCTTCTGTGACCTCAACAAAAAAAAATTGTCAGAATTTTAAATAGGAAGCCAATTTTTTTTGTTACATTCTTTTAGCGGACATCGAAGCCTCTTCCAATGACCCTACACTAATCCTACCGCGCTTAAAATTCACTGAGTTACGCAGTAAAAACGGTTTGACCGCGAATGCACCTCCAAACGAAAAACAGTTCGAACTACTTGAGATAAGATATACATTTTTATTTCGTACTTTCAAGCAAGCTGGGAGTTTCAATACGGCCAGTCAAGGCTAGATGGCGACTAGGTTTGCAAGGTGAAACGTTGTTTTTATTTTTATTTATAAGTGTTCAAATTGTTCACCATCAGCAACTTGGCAATCAGCAAATCGTCGGCAGTTCATGCAAATTTTGGGGCCGAGTTTTGAACACATGATCTTTTAAATGTTCCGGTCAAAAAAAGTGGCGTGGGGTAAGGTCAGGCGACCTTGGTGTCCACTCCATAGTTCCACGTTTTCCTATCGATCTTTAGGGGAGGATTCCATGTAACTGCAAGACCGTATTATTCTTGAATCAGAATTAATTCCCGTTGAAATGCTTGAAAATATTATGCGCAGCACTTTCCAACGATTTGCCAATTTAAACACTCATTTTACTTGAAAGTACGGACTAAAAATTTGTATATTATATCAAATAGTTCGAATAGCTTTTAGTTTGAAGGTACATTCGCGGTAAAACTGTTTTAATTACGTAACTCAGTGAATTTTAAGCGCAGTAGGGTCATTGTCGGACAATTTTAAAAGATTTCGATGTCTTCTGCATGAATATGACAAAACAATTGGGATTCCTATTTAAAATTCTTGTTTTTTGTGAAAATCACAGAGGTCACAGCAAGGTCAAGCCGCTTCTATTAAATAGAGCTTTTCGAACCGCAAAACTTTTATATCAAACATTTTTCTGTAGAATTCACATTTTCTAAGTTATTGCGGTGTATCCAGACTTTGGACACCCAGTATATTGTTGCCATGAGTTTATTATGATTATGCGGGATTAAATTTACTTAATCTCTCTTGGGGTGCAGTAAAATTTTAATCCTTTGAGATTAAAGGTGCCGCTGCAGTCATGGAAACAAGTGAATAAATGTTGTTTTGGTCCCAAAAGTGAAAAAAATTACATATTGTTAAATGTTTAATATGGTGATTCCGAGAATAAAATTTAAATAGCATTTGTAGTTAAGTAAACATTGATAAATCAAATGATCTGTCATGTCAAAATCATGCAAGTTTACTTTCTTCGGCTATTTTTATTTCAAATTATTCGAATGCGCAAAAAAATGATATGCATATATAGATAATGACGAGAGATTATTTTTCTCGCTATCTCTCGGGAAATAGACTTCTCTCTGCGGATTAACAGAGGCACTTTAATCCCTTGATATAATATATATACTATATACTCGTATTACAGCAGTTTTTGAAACCGCTTGGAGGTTAGGGATATAATTTATGCTCAATTTTGCGTAACCTATGTGGCAGCAACGTAGGCAGCAGTAACTGGTCTGGTTTCTTTCGGATCAGAGATCAGAGTCATTTAGATGTTTCTTTGTGTGGTGATTTTGTTTTACCGTCTGCTGCTTGTGACATATTTGGATTGTGACCTGGAAGTTACTAGTAGTTACCATCCTGTTCATTGCATATTCGTTCGGGTTTTTTTTTCTTTGGAATTGATGATCGGTTTTCGAGTCGTTCAGTGGGTACTAGTTTCTCTTACTTTTATTCAGTGCATCGGTCAGTTATTTTACCTTTTGTACGTTTATAAGTTCTCTTCGGAGTTTTTTTTTATTGTTTATTGATAATATAGATTGCTTTTTCTGAGTTCGGGGTGTAGGGAGTCTACCTTCAGCAGATATGTCAATGATGTTTTCGTTTCTTCTGATGTACATAATTAATTTAGCGGTTCTTTTGTAATTATTGACAGTTTCGCATTTAAACACCATTACTATTTATTTTTCCCCTCTCTGGCGGTAGATTACTCCTGAAATGGACTCCTGGATCATAATGCTTTATTTCACGCTTGTACTTCTCCGGCTCTGATGAGATCGTTTAGATATATATGTACAATTTCTATCCTAGTTTTTAAACTTTTGTATGTCCATTCTAATTTCGGTTCTAGGTTAAGCTAACCGTAGCAACGTAATACATTTGGATTGCTTAAGCTTTTATACTTTGTTTTCTCATTAATCAACTGCGAATATATTTGTTTCGAAAAAAATTTATTAGTCTTATTTCAGCTACTTGTAAATTGATTTTTATATTTATGTTTCCGTGCATAACCACAGTCTTATTAGTTACATTGTTATAACGAAGTTTAATATTGCTTACAATGGGTTACATATAAAGTTTCTCGGGTGGATTTAACACTAATACCAGAATACTGAATTGGAACTGCTTAAAGTACTTACAAAGCCAAAGTTTGTATTATGAAAACTATGTATTGAAAATAGTAAATTTATGGTTGGACGCGACCAAAATATAAATGACTGTAATTTTTCGAAAATTAAAATTGCGCATGTCAGTTGATAAGATGTTAAGGAGCGATGATGAAGTCAATATTGCTAACGATATTTTATTAACTAAATTTTCTTTATCTTGTGTAATATTAATCTCTGTTGTATGTATCGACAATAATTAAAGGAATTATATTTATTTCAAAATGAAACTCTGTAGAAATAATCATCACTATGGTTGAATCTTAGAAATAAATTTTATTTTGGTGAACATAATTTATGCCACCAAAAATTCTTGGAATTAAAGTTTGGAGGTCAGAATTTCTAGAATTACGAAATTGTAGCTTTAAATTATTGACGTATGAATCTTCTTTATTAAAAGTTATATGATCGAACGACTGCTAGCCGTTTTGATTTTCCTACACATACTATTTAGCCATAATACATTTGTTCACTAAAATTGCCTTACTAAATAGCTTGCAATTTCCATTTTTGGAAAATTATCAAACCGTCGGCGAAATTATGTGACTAGGTGCAAACGAAACACAAATACAACGTTACCATTATCATTTTTAACTTTATAAAACTATTAAAAAATGTAATTTATTTATTAACTTTACAATATAACAATATCTTATGAATTACAAGTATGACTAATCTAACTGCAAGT
>JAHWXV010070587.1:0-12139 GCA_024586415.1 Phrixothrix hirtus | reverse complement strand
GTATATGTGTTAGTTAAGGTACCCCCCCCCCCCTCTAGTCACGGTCTTAATTTATATTAGTATTTGGAGCCCAGGTAAGAGGAAAACCCGGGACAACACAGTTATAGGTCACGGAATCGTTTTTCTCTGTTCCGAAGGACAGTTCGATTCAGAATACGGCCAAGAAGAAGCAGTAGCGTCTCATCTAAACTTCAGATCTTTATATGTATTTCCTGCGTTTTTCTTAAAGCGCGGACGTGTTGGTGCAATTTGTCGCGGAGTCCTCTCCCCCGAGAAGCTAGCGCGACATCAGCATCGTTGTAGGGCGTAACGCCAAACGCGCTTGTGACTATACTTTTAAACAGTTCTTTGATGTACTGCTGCACTACGTAGGAAAAAATACTGTTTGTACAGAATTACTCTGGAAACTCGCTGAGGTCAATTAAGGATAATTTCGTTGGAATGTACAAAGGTCGGCGAGTACCAGCGGTTGGCACAATTAGCAGAATTTTGAAGCATTTTTTGAAAACCAGTAATGTTAATAAATCCAAGTGTACAATGACCTAAAGAGCTAGACTTCCAATTATAGACGAGGAGAGGAGGCTTAGTATTGTGGCAATGGTTGCAGGGAATAGGAGTGTTGGTTTAAGGAAAATTGGAAAAATGTTAAACATAGCCCATGCTACAGGTTTTAATATCATTAAACAAGAAAATTCCTCATTTAGATCATTTAAATACAAAATCACACAAGAAACATTTGAACCAGACAGCTTTAACCGAATGAATATTTGTGGAATTAGAATGAAAAGGTGTAATTTGGGCATAAACTTTTTACCTTTGGTATTTTTTCCGATGAAGCTTCATTTTCCACCCACAGGGTTCCAAATAAACTGAGCTTTAGATACTGGCCAACCGAAAATTTGCTTTTAACAATTTCCAGATGATCACAATATCGCCACTCAGCGAACGTATCGGTTGGGATATTAGGTCACCATATGGTTGGCCCATTTTTCATTGACGACGCATTGAATGGAACAAAATACTTCAATTTGCTACAAAATTCTATTTTTCCTGCATTAGAAGAGCTAACAATTGAGTTAAGAGCTATGTAGTTCCAGCACGGTGGTTGCCCGGCACATAACAGTTACCAAGTCAGGGCCTTTCTAAATAATACTTTTACCAAGCGATGGATTGGGGAGAATGCCGAAATTAACGTCCACCAAACCTCTCTCCCAATGATTTTTTCTGTGGGGCTACCTAAATGATGAACTGTATAATAGCAACTTCGCTTATGAGAGTCCGTAATAGTCATAGCATGCTACTGCCGCTGTGTCTCTTAGTTTATGTTAAGCAATGTACGAAAACAGTTTTATAATCGTTTAGGCTATTGCTTTGCAACAAAGGGGGATGTATTTGAGGATGGACTTTAAATGTTTTTTAGTTTATGTAACATTTTGTTTGATTAAACCATGTTGTTTTCATTACTATTAAAATTGTTATTGTTGTTAGCTAATTTATTATTTACTTTGAAATTACGTCTATAACATGTAGTTCTTGATGTTCAATAATTTATACACACAAGAATTTGTAATAAAATATTAATCGACGGTCAATATCTACATAAAATAAATTTATGTAAAATTGTCCTATACCCTAAAATCAGATGAACCAAAATTGCCTCAATAATAAAATTAGGTTACTATTCTAAAAGATAAATTTAGTTATTTAAGAGACTAGGATGTGATTTTAAATAAAATTATGAACCAACGTGCGTTTTCGATACTGAATAACGTTTACATTTGAATATTTGCTGTAAATTAATTAGTGGAGCCAATATTTCCATAAATCTGAATTAGCTTGGTAAACACCTATGTCCTAAAATCAAATTTAC
Source organism: Phrixothrix hirtus (assembly GCA_024586415.1). Lineage (NCBI taxonomy): Eukaryota > Metazoa > Arthropoda > Insecta > Coleoptera > Phengodidae > Phrixothrix > Phrixothrix hirtus. The sequence goes on along the minus strand of JAHWXV010070587.1, from coordinate 10,269 downwards.
ACCGTGTAGGTGGAGTTATACAACAGGTACTTAATGTCTTCGACCATTTACTGGCAAAACTTTGGTTCACGGACCTGCCGCTATCTTTGAAGCTTTATTGGCGATAGGCCACCAATGTGAGGCTAAAATTCTCCAAAAATTACTTACTAAAACATGTAACGCGAATTTTATAGATGGATCGTGATTAGCATTTTATAGTGAACCAGTAAGTAGGAAAAACAATAAACTATTTTTTAAAGAAACACTTTGTATTTCAGCCATTGAAGTACGCAGTAAGGATGATGTCAATGGAACGAGGGAGTTTAAAGATAGAGCACTATCTGATGAAGTCGGCTTAACAAATTGAATATGAAATATGTTAATAAAAGGACACACCCTTTAAATAAAACTTTTTTCATATACATAAGGCCTTTTTAAGTTATAATACTGCGCAGCATACGCGGAAAATATATGCCAACTAGGTTATAATAGTTCAAAAATTTGAATATATATGAGATTTATTCGAGTGCTGAGGTCCCCTAGTTTATTTTGAAAAAGTACAAACTCGAGGAAGCTAAAACTGTAGGCATACGTACACAATTTTAAAAAAATAACCGTCTTTGTAAGCGCTTCTGAATGTCTTACAACATCTGTCATTTGTTTGGAAACACCCGGTACATACATCCGTGCAGTAATAGTAAAATCTAATTGGTGAATTACCAGTATCATTTCTATGCCAAAATTACAACCATAAATTTCTGAATTTTACAACTCCATTTTAACAACAATTATTAAAATTCTAAAATTCCAGATTACGCTTTGTAAAACATAGGGGCATTTTTCTTAAAAATATTACTTCAGCAATTCCCTTGAGAAGGCTTGAAGGTTTAAAAATAAACGTTAACCCCTCTCGTCTTCCCCCTTGCAATTTTAAGGAGAAAACTTCGATTACCAGGCAGTAGAGACCTGGGAGTTGCAAAGCTAAGTTTTCCTCAGTGCGTTCCCAGGCGATATTTAAAGCAAACAATTGAAGAGTTAACCGTGTAGTATCAAAGCGATCAAATTGGTAGAAATTTAATATATTTCCGCCCAAAACGAACTGTAAAAATTGTCAAGTTCAATTACCTGCCGATTTGTAATCAAAGGGTTAGAGTTCGACAAGGCTGTACGTGGCGTACTATAAGTAAAATATTCTAGGAAGCACGGTAGTTATTTTCGATTCCTTCGTAAAGTTGAAGGTCTCAAGTGTTTAAATTTCACCGATCTCCACCCCCTCGTTAATTAAACTCTGCTGGGACAGATTAGTTGATCACGTATAAATTCTAGACCAGTTAGTTATTGCCACAAATAAAAGACTAAAGTTTTAAATTTTAACTATTCATGTTATCGAGATCATTAGGGCCAATATTTCTTGTTCATTTTAAATTTAGTTTAGTTAGTAATAATCAAAAGGGTCCCTTGATTTAGGTATAGAAAATTGTTATATCCTTTATCTCCCTCCGGAAAGACATTGTAAGTCACATCTTTTCGTTATCATTATACTGAATGTTTAAGTACAGATCTTATTCTTTTATATATTTAAACATGTAGTTGTTGTAACACATACTTTCTTTCAGGTATTAGTTAATTTTAAGCGAATAATCTATTTTAGATAATATATCAAAATTTAACATAATCGAAAAAGAGCCCACCGGCGTGCCTGAAAATCACCATATAGTAAGTACGTACTGATACAGTTCTCGATTTACAGGGTCTGATATCGGGTTTTTTGTTTTCCGGGTTTCTATAACAGCAGGTCTTTTGATCTCGTTAAAAACAAAGTGGTGCCCTTAATTACAGCTTTCTCCCAAATTTTTGACACCTACATGTAATCACTGAACTTTAGCTAATTGATTGCATCGCAACTGTAGAAGCCCCCTAATCTCCACTGCGGTGGCCGGAGCAAACCCGCTAATTCAGAGAAATTAACACTTTTGGCGACCGCAGTGGCGCAAGGCCTATTTCGTGCCGTTATATCTTTTCAAATAATTCTCAGATTTCTATCTGCATCCATTCTCGAGCAGAAAATTACAAACCAAAAGCACTGTAAATGTTTCTTACAAAATAATTGACCAATTTTGGAGTAAAACACTCATCCCTGCGGCATTATATACTCAAAGTAATGTTTTCAATTTTCTATTGTTCGAGATTATTTCATACTTCGGGCAAAATTCTCTCCACGTCCCCCAAGTTATTAGGGTCAGGTCGATATTTACTTAAATCTCTACTAAACATATGTCAAACACGTTTGGCATTGAGGTTTGGCGGTGTGCAGGTAATGGCCGTAATTTGGATGGGTGACAGTTGCAATTATCGTTTCCAAAATAAGCGTAAATAACGTTTTAATCATTTATAGATATTATTTACATATCAACATATATAAGATTAAATCGCGTATTGTCACACGCTAGATTTTTAGCTAACACAAGGTGTATCATTTTTACTTCATTATCCATATTACCTATTTGTTACTATTCAATAAGGAAAGATGTATAGAGATATACATATATTAAAATATATATATTTATTAACAAATGTAGCACGACTACTTGGTTTGTTTATGTAAATTAGTTGCTCAAGTTTCTGTTAGCAGCTGATAACAATGTAAAAGATAGTATCAAAAGTTAGAAACAGTTACATTTAATTTAAGGCAGAAAATTGTGTTGTACTTTACTAAAAACGAAAGTTTTGCAATGGATTTGATCGATACGATGCTGGGTGATTGAGCAGTTTATAATTTGAATAAAACGGTATAAGAGAGTTTGCCTAAACTTTAATTTAACAGTATGTGAGATAAGTTTGCAGAGTACTTCAAGTTTAACTTTGAATATATTAAAGGCAGAGGCGTAACAATGTAGACAGCTTTGGAGCTAAAGTTTATATTTTTGCTTAATAAATCCTATAAAATTTTACTTTCTCTCCTTATCTACATTCTGATGACATAAAATTTATATCGAATTATAATAAATATGCGTTTGTGTTTTAATAAGATTTATAATATTTTTAATATTAACTTATTTTAAGCTGAAATTTTATTGCAGTATAAAAACGTAATATGAATATTGACTTTAATAACCGCTTTGAATAAATATGATGTATGTACATTTGAGTTTCGTTATAATATAAGCTTTTCTTGTAGTGCTCATTTTTAATACTTATATGAATCCTACTACAAAAGAAAAGATACCTTACAGTTTCCCAACTATTGCTTATTTCTAGCAGCAGTGTCTATTGTGCTTAGCAGAACACTAAGTGAAGGGCAAAAGATATTAGTTGCAAACTAAGAGGTCTAAGTGTGATTTCTAAGGTATTTTCTTAATAAGATAGCCTCTTATAGCTTTTTCCATTGAATAATAGTGCCCATTGACGCTGAATTACATTAACGGGGCGAATTGAAACCTTGCTAAAATTTTTATTGTGTTATAATGTTTCAGTTTTGCATAACTTTATTGTTCGTGTAATATAAAGGTTTATTTATAGATGTAGTAAAATAGAACAACTTCTGAATATGCATTATTTATTGTAGCTTTATAAGTGCATTATAAAAGGAACTGCATAACTTATGTCTACAGCCGTTTAAATTCTATATCAAAATATCGCTTCAATTGTCGATTTTAAATAAAACATATTCAAGAGAATTCTCTAAAAAGGAATTGTAACAATACGGAGTCTTTAATTCATCAGAATTGCGTTGGGATTTGTATAAACATGCTGTCATTCCAAACTATAATTGTCGGTTTAATATCTCTTTATGTATACCTAGTTAATGTAGGACAAAGGATTCTGTGAGAATAAACATTAATACATACAAATTAATCCCATTTAATGTTGGGGAGCCATTACTTCATCATTGATTATTTATACATTATTTCACTTGATCTATAATTCTTTATAAGTAAAAGGCAACTTAAGCAATTTGGTTTATTAAATAATGATACAACGTGCAATCGTTTAAATTTTCAATTAGATTACGCTATGACCTTAATTGATGGATACTTTAAATACGGCTATGAAAATAGGTTTTTGAATGGACATAGCCTACCATAACTGGACATGTAAACTAACGCACTTTATAATTAATTAAGCAGTACATGAAAAGCACTTATAGGTATATTAAACGAAAGCTAAAATAACCATTTTCGCAAAAATTAGAAAACACCTATAATCGACCATTTATTTAGACTAGCATCTTAATGTTAGGTTAAAATAATTTATTTCACTACGCCATCGACCACAATTGATATAAATCATAAGTGATGGGGTAAACTAACTAATCAATTATAACAAAAAAGTTGAAATTGGCATATAACAATCCCAATATAGGCTGCGGTGAAGAAAGGGCGCGTAACTGAATGTACCTTATCTCAGGAACTAATAGTTCTAGAACTATTAAAAAAAATTCTTTTTAAGGAAAGTGGCCAATAGAAATTGCTGAAAATAGTTTTTAAATTCCATATTCTACTGCTAGGGAGGGGAGGGGGGTTACTGCTGTGGGTATTTAAAAACAGCGTTTTTCTAGAAAATATGCCAATATAAAATATTAAACAAATATTATTGTCGCATTGCTATTAAAATTCTGCATCTCTTTCGTAAAACACTTTTCGCTTCAAGGTGTAAATAAAGCTTGGAGCGGAGGGCGAATGTCTTCGAAATAAGTTGGCTATAAATTACATTTGACTTAACCAAATTTGCTAAACTTGGTCTTATTAGAAAGACGCCGATTTTTTGATTACAGTAGAAAGGTAACCATGATACAATAATTTTTGCTGCCACCGCTACGGCAAGCTACTTGAAGAAATCGAAATTTTATCATTTTTGTTAGTAATTTTAAATGGGACGATGTAATTATTATATCATAATTATAAAATGCACTAAATTTGCAACAAAAAATGTTAAAGATGGAAATGGATATCGTCATTAGTTTCAGAGATGTTGCCAGAAGAATAATTAATAACACGTAACTTGTTCGAAGCAATTGCTTTCGCAGTTTTATGGTCAACCATGCCATGAAAAATTAAAAATACTGTAAAACACTATGTGATTATGTAGTTTTTCACTTTTCATTTAATTTTATTGCGATTTAATTAAACCATTGACTGAATTTCTCTTACTTGTCGATGGCATTGGTATAAAATATTTTATTCAATTTTATTATTGCGCAAAATAACAATTTTTTCCGTAACTTCTGGCATACTTTGTCCAAGCCTAGGACTGGTCCAAATTATGTGAGATATACACTTTAAGCGTGTTTAAAGACCAATGGACCAAAACATCAATAAACACAGCAAACACCTTAACGTTATTAATTGAGTTAATAGTCAAACGATAAAAGCCTATCAGAGCAAACAAAAGCGGAGACCTTATAAATTTTCAAAACGACCGCTATCCTTCGAACGGCAAAAATTACATCTATAACGAGTACTGGAAACAGCAGTTTTAATTTCAGCTCCATAAATTACATTTATAGCACTTGGAATTCTTTCGATAATGTTCTGCCGGGTGGTTGGTCGTGACTGATAAACAACATCTTTTAGTCTTCACCACAAGTAAAAATATAGTACCTTTAAATTCGGGAATCTGGGTAACCATGGGAACAAACTACATCTATCAATACAGCGATTAGGGTAGGCAATAATTAAAAAGTCGCGGACGCTTTTAGAAAAATGTGCTGGGAATCCATCGTGTTGGTACCAAACCGATCCTCTTATATCAAGCGAAACATCTTCTGAAAGGACAGGCAGGGAATTTCTCAAAAATTCCAAGTATGTTTCGCCACCTAGGCGACCATTGAAGAGAAACGGTCCGATAATCCTATGCTCTAAAATTCCGCACAATAGGTTGACACTCCACCTGCTTGGTGATCAACTTCCCGCGTCCAGTGAGGATTTTTTTCTGACCAATAGTGTATATTGTGAAAATTATCTCTGCCACAACTGCTAAAAGTGGTTTCAGTAGTCCACAAAATCAGAGAAGGGAGTTGGAGATGTCGTTGCACATATCGGTCATCCATTGACAAAATCAATCTAGCCGCCTGTAAAAATCAGCATTTAAAAGGGTTTGATGTAAATTTGGATGATAGAGATGCACCTTACAATCCCTTAGAATTCGATGTGCTGAAGTACGACTTATACCTAAATCCAAAGGAACGTTTCTCACGCTTAATTGCAGATCCACTTGCACGTATGCGAGAAGGTTTATAATATTGAATTCGTTCGTTACCGAACGCAGCCTTCTGATGGGGACTGGTGTGGCACGTACACTACCCGTTTGTCTTAGTCGTATCGCCAACCGCCGAAACACATTTCTGCTATGGTGTCTTCATTCAGGGTACCTAACAGCATATTCACGTTCCTCAAAAACTGCATTTTCAAAAGTTTGGAAATATACGGCGAGTATATCGTAAGCTTCGGCATTGGTGTAATCCATTTTCTAAAGTTACAACACAAAAGTTAACTATTAAATAATGGTCAACCCAAAATTCAAAAAGAATCAAGATAAAATGCTAACAATGACATACTTATCTAAGCTTGATTCAATTGACATTTCAATTTGTTTGTTTCCATCATAGAATTCTGCCGATTTTGTTTCCTGCTAACTAGATAATGTTTTATACGGCAAAGCAGGTAAGTAAACTTGAGGCAATAAGTTAATTAATCATACTAAAATTGGTTAAATTAATTGAACGAATAGTGAAAAACTGCATAATTATAAAACCGCTTCTAACAAGTTACGTGTTATTAATTATTTTTTTGGCGATATCTTCGAAACTAATGACGATATAAATTTGAATGTTCAAAGTTTTTTGTTTGATATTTAATGTTTTACGATTATGATATAACAATTAGTACATTCCATTTAAAATTCCTAAGAAAAAGCATAAAAACTGCGAATTCTTCAAATAACGCTCCCAAGCGGTGGCTGCAAAATCATTGTATCATGATTACGTATCTATTACAATGAAAAAATCATTCCCTTTCTAATAGGACCAAGTTTACTAAATTCGGTTAAGTTAAACGCAAGTTATAGCCATCTTATTCCGAAAACATTCCCCCTCGCGCCGGGCTTTGTTTCCGTCTTACCGCGAAAAGTGTTTTACAATAAAGGTGGAAAATTGTAGTAGCAATGCGACGGTAATATTTATTTGATAACTTATATTGGCATATTTTCTAGAAAAATGCTGTTTTTAAATGTCTACAGCTGTTACCTCCCTGGCGGTAGAATAAGGAACTTAAAAACTATTTCAGCAATTGCTATTCACCACTTTCCTGATAAGATTTTTTTTTAAAAGTCCTGCGACTATTAGTTCCTAAGGTATGGTACCTCGTTATACTTAGTGGGAAACCCGGTATATATATATTTAGATACTTGGTATCGGCAGAAAATAACACGAATTCTATTTATAAGATGTCTATATTTGGTGTAGGGTTCTACACTTCGTCAGGAGAAAAGGGCGAAACTATATTAAATTTTTGACGTATAAATATCATACATTTATATGACAAAAATTTAATTTAGTTTTGTCTTTTTGTCCTGATAAAGTATAGAACCCTAGGCGAAATATAGACACCTTATAAATAGAAATCATATCATTTTCTGCCGATACCATATTTAAATAAATTATATATAATTTACGGCAACTATTCGACTCACCTTTCTATTTGCGCCAAACAACTAATCATCCATTGCTAGAATTAATGAACTTTTCTGCTATACAGGGTGGATCATAGTTATGAAATTCCAAACTGCTGAATCTTTTCACTATTGGCCTACGTTAGGCCTTCAGCGTGACATAGAAATTGCAGCACCAAAAAGGGTAGGAATTTCTTAACCAAAGTTGGTAGATCTGTTGGGCTGACATTAAGTAATAATTGATTAACTTTTGAGATCAAGTGGTAATATGATAACGTCACAATTGATAGTTCTTATAATTTTTTGCTAACTTTGTCGGTCTGTGTTTTTCGTACGATTTGTCGTTCTTTTTCGTTGTTAATTAACATTATTTTGGTTGTTGTTCTTTTGTTAACGTGTTTTTTTATTTAATCATTCCTAGAGTATGGCAAAGAGGGTATTACTGTCAACTAAGCGAATTTGACAAAAGTAAATTATAGGGTTACGCGAAGCTAGTTTACAAGTTGGGGAATTCTCTGACCGTGTAAATCGAAATAAGTCTACTGTAATGCGCTCAATTAGTTTTACCAATTTTAGTATATTTAATTAACTTATTGCCCTTAAAAAATAACATTTTATAATTATACAGTTTTTCACTATTCGCTCAATTAATTTTATCAATTTTGGTATGATTAATTAACTTATTGCCTCAAGTTTACTTACCTGCTTTGCCGTATAAAGCGTTATCTAGTTAGCAGGAAACAAAATCGGCAGAATTTTGGATGGAAACAAACAAATTGAAATGTCAATTGATAAGTGTGTCATTGTTAACATTTTATATTGATTCTTTTTGAATTTTGGGTTGACCATTATTCAGTAGTTAACTTTTGTGTTGTAACTTTAAAAATGGCTTACACCAATGTCGAGGCTTACGATATACTCGCCGTATATTTCCAAACTTTTGAAAATGCAGTTCTTGAGGAACGTGAATATGCTGTTAGGTATCATGAACGAAGACACCATAGCCGAAATGTGTTTCAGCGGTTGGCGATACGACTAAGACAAACGGGTAGTGTACGTGCCATTCCAGTCCCCATCAGAAGGCTGCGTTCGGTAACGAACGAATTCAATATTATAAACCTTCTCGCATACGTGCAAATCGATCTGCAATTAAGCGTGAGAAACGTTCCTTTGGATTTAGGTATAAGCGTACTTCAGTACATCGAATTCTAAAGGATAGTAGGATACATCCCTATTACAAGGCCCTTTCAAATACTAATTTTTACAGGAGGCTAGGTTTTGTTATTGGATAACCGATATGTGCAATGACAATCCCAACTCCCTTCTCTGATTTTGCGGACTGATGAAGCCACTTTTAGCAGTTGTCGCAGAGATAATTTGCACAATATGCACTATTGGTCGGAAACACATCCTCACTGGATGCGGGAAGTTGATCACCAAGTAGATAGAGTATCAATTTCTGGTGCGGGATTTTATAGCATATGATTATCGGACCGTTTCTCTTCAATGGTCGTCTAGGTGGCGAAACATACTTGAAATTTTTGAGAAATGTCCTGCCTGTCCATTTAGAAGATGTTTCGCTTGATATAAGAGGATCCCTTTGGTACCAACATGATAGATTACCGATACATTTTTCTAAAAGCGTCCGCGTCTTTTTAGTCATTAACTACTCTACTCGTCATAGATCTAATTCTTGCCTTTCGAAGGATAGCGGTCATTTTGAAAATTCATAAAGTCTCCACTGTTGTTTGTTCTGATAGGCTTTTATCGTTTGGCTATTACTTTAATTAATAACGTTAAGGTATTTGCTGTGTTTATTGTTATTTTGGTCCATTGACTTTTAAACACGTTTAAATTGTACATCTCACATAATTTGGACCAGTCCTAAGCCTGGACAAAGTATGCCAGAAGTTACGGAAAACAACAAATGCTTATGTGAATTTTGCGCAATAACAAAATTGAATAAAACATTTTATACCGATGGCATCGACAAGTAAGAGACCTGCAGACAATGATTTAATTAAATTATAATAAAATTAAATGAAAGGTGAAAACTTACATAATCATAAAGTGTTTCACGGTATTTTTAACTTTTCATTAAATGCTTGACCATAAAACTTCGAAAGCAATTGCTTGCAACAAGTTACGCATTATTGATTATTATTTTGGCAACATCTCTGACACTAACGACGATATTCATTGGCATGTTTAACATTTTTTGTTTCAAATTTAGTGTGTTTTATGATTATGATATAATAATTAGATTGTCCCATTTAAAATTACTAAAAAAAATGATAAAATTTCGATTTCTTCAAGTAGCGTGCCCTAGCGGTAGCAGCAAAATTTATTGTAACATGGTTACTTTTCTATTGTAATCAGAAAATCTCCGTCTTTCTAATAAGACCAAGTTTACAAAATTTGGTTAAGGCAAATGTAATTTATAGCCAACTTATTTCGAAGACATTGGCCCTCCGCTCCAAGCTTTATTTACATCTTAAAGCGAAAAGTGTTTTACAAAAAAGATTGCCACGTAGCAATTTGGATGGACGTATTTATTAGAAACGTGACAAAAATCTTTGACCGTCTAGCTCTAAAGTTATCGGCAGAGTAGGGGTAGGTCTG
>JAHWXV010070579.1:0-25179 GCA_024586415.1 Phrixothrix hirtus | reverse complement strand
TATATATATATATATATATATATATATATATATATATATCTGTTTTATATTTTCAATTCAAAATCTCGCCGCATCATAAATCAACATGCCTGGCCATAAATTTTAACTGGCGAGAAAAGCGCAACCCCCAAGCTTCTACCCCTTTTTACATAAAAACCATTATTTTAAGTAAAGCAGACCATTTTTTATGCCGAAAAGCCATTATCTCAACTACCCTAAACTTACAATCGCCAAAAAGTATACAGGGTTTTTTATACATAGGTTTCTATCCGTCTAAATGCTATGGGGATTCGATAACATTTAAAAGCATTAAATTTTAACTAGCTATCCATTTACGTAGGGCGAAAGTGCTGCCCCCAAGTCTTCACCGTTTTTCACATAAAATCCATTATTTTAAATAAACCAGGCCATTTTTTATGCTAAAAAGTTGTTAACTTAAACATCCTAAACTTTCAACCCCCAAAAAGTACACAGTGTTTTTCATCCATAGGTTTCTATCTTTCTAAAAACTATGGGGATTCTGTAATATTTAAAAAGATTGTCTGAAAGCTATGAGGATTTTGTTACACTTAAAAGCATCGCTCGAAATCTATGGGGATTCTGCAACATTTAAATTTAAAAAACGACGGGCTAAAAACTGTGAGGATTCTGTAACACTCGCTATCGTCTGCAAGCTATGTGGAGTCTGTAATAGCTTAGTTGTTACAAAGTCCTCATAGGATACCTACTAAAATGTCATATTACTAAAATGGTAAATCATGAAAAACATTGACAATCGCATAAACATCAATAAAAAAATAATCGTTACCTGTCAAACTGTTAATAATCCAAATGCAGAGTGGTTATTTAAAAAGTTCTACTTTTTTTATTCATTTGTATGTAGTAATGATAGATAAATTGTTAGTAACAATCAAATTGATAGTAGCAAACAACCAAAAATATGACAATTTTTTACAAATGTAATTTTAGTGCAGACTAGGCTTCCGAAGTCTACTTTAACAGGTATTGAGTAATTTCTGTAGGTTTCCGGAAAGAAAACAACCATACTAAACAATTTTTAATAGGTTAAAAGCTAATTTAGTTAATTTTGATTCCGTTGATCAACCACGGCCAATGGTATATGCTAAAGAAAATAAAGAAACTAATAATGTTGTAATTTTTGCTATGGCGGAGAATAAAACTACTTGTCACTAAATTGGAGCGAACGTAGGGAGTCCCAAAAGTGAAATTGAGAAAGTTTTAAAAAAGCACAGATGTACTCCATATAAATTTAATGTAACGCAAAATTTATATCCTAGAGATGCAGAACCATTAGTGACATTCTGTTGTTGGTATCTATATAAACTACAGAAAATTTCGAATTTTGGAAGGAGCTTCATAAGTTTGATGAAAGCCGAATTACTAGTGACGAACTTTTAAAACGAAACAATTGTAGATGAGAATACTCATGCCACTATTACACGTCAACGTCAATGTGGTTTCGGTTTTAATGTGGCTTGCTTTATCTTAGGAGGGAAGATAGCTTTCCATATTTTCAATGATACCTTTAATAGCAATCTGTATATCAAAATACTGGAATTATGTTTGCCATAGTTATCACCCAATACCCCACTTGCAAATTTGAGAAATATATATTATCAGCAAGATGGTCTACCTGCCCATAATGCAGTTCAGATTAGAAATTATTTGAACGAGCACTTTTATAATCAATAGATAAAGAAAAATGGGCCTATTAAATGTTTAGCAAGGTCTCATGATCTTACTGCTTTAGATTTTTTGTGTTGAGATATATAAAAAATAAAATTTATAACAATAGATGCAATGATCGGGAAGAATTATTAATAGCTACTCCAATTGCATTTGAGGAACTGCAAAGAAAGTCCGTATTTTTATTGCGTCCAACTAATAATTTAAGGAAGAGATACGAACTATGTTTGCGGTGGAATGGAAAACAGTTTAAACAGTATTGGTAACATATTATGATTTTGTTTGAGAAAATCGTTATAATTTATTTTTGATAAAAGAAATCTAGCAAGTTATATATTTTTGGAAAGCTTACGAAACAAGTAATACCATAAAGTCATAGTTAACTATGGTTTCTGTTTAAAAAAGTTTACTTTGGTTTATATTTCGAAAGTGGCGCCACCTATCAAAAAACTAATATCACCAGCAGATTCAGCAGAAAAAAATCTATTGAATTAAGTAAAAGTATTTTCAAAAATATATAGGGACTCCAATAATTAATAGTCCAGGTTTTCTAAAATGTTTCAGTTTTGAGTAATATTTTCGAAATAACAATAGTTATCGAAAAACGTTTTGACCGCGATGGTTTTCTCAAAAAAGTACCTAAGACTCGCTAAAATTGCAACATTCTATCTCCAATGATAACCGGGATATCATAGAAAAACGTTGAAACTCAGACACTCGTACTATTATAAATAATGTCACATTGAAAACGATCCCGTAAAAAATACTTGTAAATTATGTATTTAAATTAGAATTGTAAGACAATTGTTGGTTGCAAACATTAAATAGATTGTGAGCCATGTGTTGTTACCTATTAGTATATTATTTTAAGCTAAAATATTGAAATTGGTACAATTAAGGAATAAACAACCCTCGAACAATGAAATCTGGTTATTCGTCACATTGATACCAGTAAAATGCAAACAAATATTACTGTGATTGTTAATATAAATATCGTACCGTTGACCGATTTTGAACGTTAAAGACAAACATCTAGTCTTAAATAAAGAAGAGTGCGCACCCTTTTATATAACGTCATGTCTCTAGGTGTACGAGGTAAAGCAACTTGGATGTCGATATAGGAGATCTCAGAAACTAAAAAGTTAGAGTAAATGGGTTTGCACATTTTCGATCTCTTTTCTTGAGAAACAAATAACGGTGAAAACAATATACCGTCGAAACCATTTGTTTTCACCATGTACAAATTAATCGAAGAACGGTTTGAATAACCGCTAAAAATAATGAAAACTAAAACTTTTACTTGATAGCATCAAAAGGCACGACAAAGTAATCTTTACAACCCGACAGATTGAACAAGGAGTTTCAACATACGTGTAACTGCATATTGCTTTAAGCATGTGTAGCAACCGTGATAAAAGCAGCAAAATAATAAGGCAGCGTCTTATTTCTATTTACAGAGAAATACAGTATTTTGATTATAAATAAATATAAAAGACGAATTAATCCAAAATATAAAGCATAACTAAATATTTGCCTTCAACAATAATGATAGAAAATCGACCTGTTTAAGAATTCCCCAGTATATTGACTCTTAAAGAAAATATGAACTATATGCGGATTTTTGTACTTTCCCTGTATCTCCAGTGTGTATAAATCATTAAATAACGTTAATGACGTTTAAATATTATAGATAAGTAAGATTAACACTTAATATTTATTGATTTATTCTTCAGCAGTAAATGTAATGAAAAATATTTTTCAATAAATCTTAATAGCATATGGTATTCCCATAAGGTAATTGCAATTACCGTTTAGTTACGTAAAATTTAATTTCACGAAAATGTTTTTTAATATTTGTATATTTTTATTTGTTTTAATAAACTACAGCATTCAATGGCGATTGATTGATTCGTTAATTATAGTGATGGTTTCAAATTATTTTAATTTAATTCCCTTTATATTCAGCTATAAATAACGGTTATTGGACTTTTTTAAAAATGTACATTTATAATCGCTACATTATTCTCAATAAACTCTTATAATAGTGTACAATTAGTTTCACTTTTAACCAAAATTTGAGCGAAAACTTGAATGCTAGCTTTACCCTCTCGCGGAGGCAAATTGAGAGGATCTGAGTGCGAAAATGGGAATGAGCTAGCTACGACTGCCGTTCCTCGTGTCATCCTTAAAACACCGACTTCGGTGTCGTAAGGTAGTAAAAGAAGTTGAATGACGCATGGGACGAGATTGAACGTGCTTACTACATTATCGTAGAATACCGTACTATTTCATTCCGCAGTTAGTGTTAAACTGTTACCATCCAACACCGTCTTCTTTTCCAAAGTGGTCAAATTTTTGTTGTGTGATAAATCAGCCGAGAATTATAGGACATAAAGCAGCGGCAAATTCAACGAGCCCATCTCGATTAATTTCTATGTAACTGCTGTTCTAAAGGTAATTTTGCACTATGCGCAACATACGAAGGCAATACTCGCATAGTGTAGACGTATCCTCTATCCCGAAGCTTGTAGCGTGAGGAAGCTAGCAGCGAGCTAGTTGGCTTTTGGGATGCACATAAAAGAAGTCTTGCTCCTTCTACTTCGTCTGGTGCGAACATCGATACTTCTTACGTGCAAGAAAGTGCACTTAAAGTGGTTACTTCGTCAAAACCGACGGCTGGCTCTTCGTGCCTGTTTCGCGCAACGCTTCACTGTGTAAATAGGCAGAGCGAGACAGCTCTCGAGTGAATCATTCTCGCAAAACAGTTTTGCAAATATATTGCACGTAGTGTAAACCCACCTTAAAACATTGAGAATCGAGAATGTAGAGTCACGCTCGGATTCCCTTATCTTATGAAGATCTTGTGTGTTTCGGTTAGACGCCTTGGCGACAGTCCAGGACTAGCAAAACATTCATGGTTTTCGAAAAATGTTAAAAAAGTCTATGTAAAAAAGTTTCTATGTACTTGCCATTAACTAATTGTCATTTTGCATTTGTAATTATTATAATAATTTTAACGCCCTATTACACAAAACAATTGATAAACGTTTAGTAGGATAGTAATCTATATTACAAGGAGTAGTTCCTGAGTTAACGAAATAAATCATATTGTATGCTAGTATCGAAAATACCATATACAGTTATATTTTCCGCTTGGTAATTTGATTTTCATAGTAACCTCTTTTGTTAGGTTTCCTTAGCAAAACTTTACTTCCATGATACATTTTTTTATTCTAGTAGCAAGGTATGAAATCAAAACAGTTAAATCAAACGAATTTGTTGTACTAATTTTATAATTTCATGTGGATCAAGTGTGATACAATAAAAATTTGGACGTACCTTGCGTGAAATGTGGTCTATACGGCGTTCGTCGAATACCCCTTGCTTAGTTCAATCATTTAACAAACCGACAATTTACCTGTAAAGACTAGTTTAGTATTCCCTTTATGTAAATAACTATTAACAGTACTTTTTCCAGAGACGAACAAAATTAAAATGGTCGATGGTATTGGTTCCACTAATAATGCTAATAATAATGTTTCTACTACAAATAACGTTGGTCGTTTATCTGTTGTTTTGGATTTATCGGGAAATTATACATTTGATCATAAGAGTGAAGCACAGAGGTCAATATGTAAATATTTTAAAAGGAATGGATCATTTTTATTCATCTGAGGGTAAACAACCACCTACAATTACAATTATGTTGATCGTAAGAACAAGAAAATACGAAAATGATATTTTCACAATTTTTAAACAAGTTATAAATAATTCTTTTTGTGGAAGCGATAAATTATTTTCTAGGTTTCACTGCTGTATACGTGTATTTTTGGGTTACAGCTATCTAACAACTCATGATGTATCATTAGACCAATATGTAAGAGAACTGCCATACGCAGAGGGTGGCGGAAACGACATTAGTAAAGAAAGGCTAATGCAAATAATTGAAGAATGCAGTTCATTGCCATTACCTAAAAATGGCGAAGCCTTATGGGACATATTTATTGGTACAAAAAACCTGAAAAAATGGAAAGAAAGTGATACTAATGAAGGAGAATATTACCCAATATTGTTTAGATTGCATAACGGATTGGGAGATGGAGTTGAATTAATGAAATTATTTTATGGAGTATTTTCTAATCAAGCAGACATTGAAATAGTATCTACTCAATCTGTTACTAACAAATCCAGCAATTCTAACAGGGAATCTAAAGCCTGTGACGTTTCTTTACAAACAAGAACAAGTTACAAGCAAATAATGAAGAGTTGTTTAAAGTACCTTAAAGATATTATCTTAATTCCAGCTTCCATTTTCATCGTTTATGGATTACCTGATAATGAGTATAATATTTTACATGGACCACCGATAAACCAAACAACAATATACACATTTAAAATTGATGATGGAACTTATTTTCAAAAAGTAAAAGCCATTAAACGTAAATTAAATAGATATTCGTTCCCAAGCATAATTCTTGCAGCCATCTCTGATGCTTTCGCAAATTACATCAAAGAGGTAAGTAATCTTTTAGTTGCTAAATCTATGCTTCAGCATACATATACATGTCCGTCTTTTCACTTTAAAAATTGAGAGCTTTTTTCATGGATATGGAAATTGGGTCACAGAATTGCCAGTAGATGTGTATCTTTTCATGTTCGTTTACGGGCCGATTCGAAATTAACTCAGATAAAATTAAGATAAATATCCTTCACCTTAATTTAGTCTAAAATTTATACTACGTTTTATATACGAATATGTTCTACAGTTTTACTTTATGGTTGTGTTACATATCCTTAGAAATATCTCATATTTATTTAAGTTGGTATTAAGGTAAATAAATTTTGAGGTTAATATCAATCAGCTGATCAGTAATTAAATATTCAAATTGGATTATAAACATATAATTTGCCATTATAATTGAGGTAGCAGAATAGGTGCCCATGGTTGATGATGAATATTCAGCTAGTAAATGTCTTCGATTCGGATGATGGTGAAGAAATAAGATATCGATTGAATAACTTTCAACGACCAAAATTATTTATATCAACTGTTCCTTTTAGTTTAAACTACTTTAACACTCTGTCTATGTGTGCGTGAGTGTTTTCGTGTGTGTCTGCATGTGTGTGGGTTTGTATGTGGACAGGATATTTCGAAAACGAAAAGTCTGAAATAAACAAAATTCTAGATTTGAGTTTATATCCATCCTCATACGCAAGCGTAACAATTTCACTAAAATTCAATAACGGGAAGTGCCACTTTATTCTTGTTATTTTTTGGTTTTTTACAATTTTATCGAAATCGACTATAACAATTTTTTAAATTGATTGTATTTCTCAGACATTTAATGTCCTTTTTTATAATTACAACAATTTCTGAGAAAAATGTCTGTAAAACGAGTAATCGGAAGTATTCTTGCCATTAACTATGAAACTGAAAGTTCTAAATAAATGAAAATTTATATTTAAGATACTAACTATCTTTGTATTCAAAATTAAGAATTTGGTTAAAATTGAATATCCGGAAGTACTATTTAATTTCTGTTATTTTCAGATATTTTCTAATTTTTTTCATTTTTCGCGATTTTCTCGAAATAATTTTTTTAATACTTATTGAATATCTTGGACATTTAATGGCCTTTCATATAGTTTAGGCTATTTCTCAGAAACTTTTCTGTAAATTGTGTGGAAGTAACTTCACGATTAACTCTAAATAAAATAATTATGAAACTAACTGTCCTAGCTGAATGAAAATTTATATTTGTGGCCATAACTACATTTGTATGCCAAATCAAGAATGTCGTTAAAATCTTATAACCGGATATCTGAAATACTTTAAAATAATAAGGAAATGCCAATAAATTAATAAATTAGAAATTAAATTTAGGATTATTTAAAAGTATTTCAAACAGAAAGATATGTAGCTACATAAAAATCTATATTAACATAATTACAGTTAAGAAATGTTTAGTCATATGAAATACAAGGTTACGGAATTTGCTGACGCATAAGTTCAGCAAGACAGCAAATTGCAACAATAATAACTTATTTAAGAAATCCGCGAAAATCTACGTAATGCAGAAAAGTAAGATGAAAATAATTAGGGATAAAAATAGAGAAAAATTCTGGCATTTGTTTAAGCTAAAATTGAACTTTGGTTTGTAATAAACATAGAAATTGAAAGCAGTGTGAAATTTATTGGTAACCGTGATGAAAGAACTGAACGCAGCAAAACAATTAGATCTAGGTTATAGAATTGTATAAAAGTTAAGTTTTTTGTTTTTAGTAAATATTCTATTAAATGGTTCATTGCTGTTTAAACTGAATCACGCTGATCACTTGATTAATATCTTGATGGTTAGCACATCCCCAATTACCAAGCCATAAATAAAATTGTTCTTGAGGCTGATAATATGTCGGGAATGATTTATGGATGTACATAAAAGGACAAAGAATTGTTACTCCGGCGCACATTCATTCTTATAGGTTCTCTTGTCTTTCAGAGGCACCTAAAACCAGCCCCTCAGCACAATTACTGTTGAAGAGCAAACATTAGGGAGTTGAAGAACTACACCAGGTTCGATATCCTACTAACACCGGAAGTTCCGCTTTATTTCTGTCATTTTTACATATTTTCCGAATTTTCGTTCCCTCGATTTTCTTGAAATCGACTCTAACAATTTTTTAAAACTTAGTACTTTTCTTAGCTACTTCATTCCGTTTTATATGAATCAAGCTGTTTCTCTAATAAATTTTCAAAAATCCAGTAACCGGAAGTACTTAGTGTATTAATTGTGAACAACATACCTCAAAAACTAAATATCATATATGAATGAAGTTTTATTAAATTTTTTTATCTTCTGCATATGAGACGTCAAGTATTTAGATAAAATTGAATGACAGCAGGTGACACCTTATTCTGTCGATTTTTAAGTTTTTTTGCGATTTTCTCGAAAACAGCTATAAAATTTTTTTTAATGTGCTATGAGTATTAGTATTTAATGCCCCTTTACGTGAATTTAACAGTTTTTCTGAAAAAATGCGTTGAGCAAGTTATCAGAGAAAATTTCCGGAGTTAAGCAGCTTTTTGTCTGTCCAGTAACTTGGATGGGTGGCCGTTACAATTACCGTTTCCAAAATAAACGTAGAGAATAATTTAATCATTTTTGGGCACTACTGTCATATCTATGTGCGTAAGACAAAGTCGTGAGTTGTCTCACACCAGATTTTTTTCGTCTTTATCCATTGCAATTTAAAAATCTGTTTTTCTCGAATTTTTAAATCATAATAGTTAGCATCATAAATCCAAACACTCTTTTGACCTTCTATAAAATTAGTGGGCTGTCCGAATATTGCTTGTTGCATATAATAAGAATGTATTAAAATAAACTATTTTAAAAATAAGTACGGAATTACTGACATTGACAATAGCGAATTTTTACACGCGTGAGTCCATACAATGACCATGAAAGCCAGCTACTGTCTACGATCACATGCACAACTTCAACATAAAACCACGCCAAAACTATGAGAAAAACTAAATTAAAAGTAACTTTTCAGACGAGCTTAATGTAGGCAGTTACATAACAAATGATACATTAATAAAAATTTATAAACATTTACTTCTCATTATCCATAAAGTTATCCTCACTTACATCTGTGTTAACCATAAATACAGTTGGATTTGCCTCCTCTGTTACTTTTTCTCTCACTTACCATTCTTCATTAATTTTATTTATATGGTTAAAGTACTTCTTCTAGATTTTGGGCGCAACGACATTTAAAGTTTTCTGCCACATTGCCAAAACTCCTTCTACAGAACATTCAGTTTTCACAATGTATCTATATATCATAATGATCTTTAGATATTTTCCAAAAAAGTTCAATTGCATTGACATAGATAGGGTAGAAGCCTAAAATATCGTGGTTAATTAGATTGTCCACTATATACTCTACAGGTTTTCTGTGTGCATTAACAAATCTAACAGTGAGGCTTTTATTTAATATTTGGCCGTTTGGCCAGTTGCTGAATTTTTTGCCGAGAATTTGATGCCCGCGAATTTGCGGCAACTGAATGATAAGAAACGTTATCCAAAATTATTACCGACCTTTTCTTTAAAATTCTGAAACAGCTTTACTTTTAATCAATTTATAAGAAACACTCCAGTCAATGGAAGTATTAGGTCCGTATTTTCCACAAATCAGTTTTCAGATCTAGCATGTAACACAACGTATCGCTTTCACTTTTAGCGTGGTCAAAGTGTGCGGTTCACGGGCCTTGAGTTCATTTAACATTATATGATTGACGCCTGCGTGCTGTATTAAAAATAAAATACAGAAAGCCAATTTAGAAATGAAATTTTATTCACAAATCGCTAACGTTGTATAACTATTAGTGTATCTTGGACTTAATGTTTTGGATGATATGATATAATAAGAGCAACCATTTGAAACAAAAACATAATTAAATTTGCAAAACTTTGAAACATACTTGTATATTAAATCAAATGGGAATTTAATGGAGCAGTAGTCATAGTAGTAGGAAGAGCTATTTGTTTGTTTGTTTTGTGGCTGATACTTCGGAATGCGGAAATTTCCTTGGCCGTCTTGGACTGAAACTGTCATATGGCCATTTTTCCGAATGTGGAAGAGTTCCACCGCCAGTAGGGATGTTTAACGTGTCAAACATCGCATTGACACGGGACCTCTGATTTTACTGCCTTATCAAAGAAGAAGGCTAGTTTGAACCCGCATCCCTTGAATGTAGAGGTAAACATTCTAATCACTACACCAATCGGAGTCAGTAGTAGGGAGAATAAAGAAGTAAATAGATGAGAGCTAGGAAATTTTAACTGATAAAACAATATCTGTTTAAAAGGACTGAAATTACCTTTAAAATACCCATTTATAGAAGAAAGTTTATTAAAATTTCAAGAAAATAGACTGGAAAAAATCAAGTAACGAGAAGATTGCATTTTTTTAACTTCGTTATGTTTTGCCTATTTTTGCTACTTGGCGGTTCCAATAATGAGGAACTTTTCTAACTTGCCACTCTTGATGTGAGGTTGCGAAGGATTTTATTTAGGGCGCTCAGGCATTTTCTTTCAATTGACTAGCCATCGTCCGAATGTGTAGTCAACGTTGGTCTCTAGTCTTTGCCCTTCTTTCAACTGCTCATTGTAGCAAGTTTGCGGCCTCTAGGTTGTTTTTCAAGTTGTGGTTGGTAATGTAATACAGTACATTAGTGATTATTCTTAAAATCTTAATTTGTATGCACAAGATCCGGTTTTAGGCCAACTTTGTGCCTCCTATTCATAATTCTTCACCGTACACCAGGGATTGAATCAGAACTGTCTTTGCTACTTTCATTTTTGTTCTAAGCGATAATTTTCTGTGTCTTCCTATGACATTGTATATTTGCCGTACTGTTTTTCTTGGTATGTTGGATGAAATTAAATTTGCTGTCGAACATTACTTCCAGGTATATTCCTTTTGCGTTAATTTTGATTTTGACGATGTAATTGCTTTTGCCTAACCTATTTTTAAACCTTATCGCTTCGGTTTTGTCTGTGTTAAAGTTGGGATCCACTTTTTGTAGTAATTGTGGAGTTTGGCCTCGGTCCTTTCCAAGCGGCTCCTTGCCGCTATTAGTTTTGTATTTGTTGTAACTATAGCTGTGCTGTCTGCGAATTGCAATAGTTGTGTACCTGAGATTTCGGTTAATTGCAGGATAACGTTTACGTATAAGTTGAATAGGATTGAGGAAATGGAAGACCCCTGTAACAACCCTTCTCGTGCTATGTTTGACGTTAACAGCTCCATTTACAACTCTAATTTGGAACAGCCTATTTTCTAAAAAGGAAAATGTGAACCTTCTTAGCTCTATTGGCATCCTAATGAGTGTCACTTTATATGTGAGTGCTTTCCGCCAAACCTTCTTGTAGACCTTTTCTAGTTCATATAGGTTGACGTAGGCTGAACTTCTTTTTGTCTTTGCCCGCGCTATAATATTTTTGGGGTTGGTTACTTGCTGTATGACGGCTAGGCTCTTGCGGAATCCAAACTGAATTTGTTCGCGAATGAATCCGTTATTTTTGCCATCACGTTAATTAGGATGATCGACCTTCTATTTGTCGGTATGGTGAGGTTATTTGAAAATTGGTGTTCGAAATAATGTAATAAAATCACCTTTCCTCTTGGCTTCGCTGGAACCTTCAAGCGGTTTTATGTCCATTTAAATCAAATACAGTAAGGGCTGAGATTTCATTTCTTTTTATTCCCGTCCTGGTAGATGGTCGTATTACACTTCGACGGTTAACTCAAAAAAAGCCTCCTAAATCCGCTCGCTCCTTTTATTACTACTTTCCCTACCACATCTTCACCCCAGGGGAAAATATTTTCTGTTTATAAAACTGAGAAATATTTTCCTTTTTCTCTTATCCCAATTATGTGTTGGTGCGTGTGTGTTCTGTCTCTGTCTCGTTGTTTTTGTCTTTTGTCTCGCTTGTGTTCGTGTTTTATGTTATTTATAAGTATTTACAATTGTTCTTACTCTCACATATTTCCATTTAACGAATCCCCAATTAAAATTTTACTTACACCTAAAAATGAAATTCCTCAACTCATACATGATATTGTTTTACATAAAGTTTGACTTACTTAACCTATATAATTAATGATAAGGTTTAACTCTATTTTTGTGCACTTCTATCGTTTTTGTATTACATTGTATTATTACATTTGGCGATTCATCACGCACAACCATGTAGGGTCCTTGGAATAGCTCTTCCAATTTGTTTCCAGCCGTGTTTTCTATTAATACCAATCTTCTGGCTTATAATTAATCTTTGAAACGTTCCTGAGGTTATCGCAATAAGTTTTTCTTTTTAATTTTGGGTTAATCAGGTTTTGCCTTGCATCGGATTGTGCCTGTTGCAATCTGTACTTTAACTCTTTGGGATAATTGTCAAAACTATAAAAGGTTCTATAGCTTATGAAACGTTTAACGGTAAATTGGTGATATTTCCGAAAACTAATCTCGCTATGAACTGTTGTGCTAAATAAAAATTTCCAATAATTTATCCAAGAGGCCCAGTCGTTGCTGTACTGGTTGGCTTGAATTCGCAAATAAGCTACTAAGTGGTTATGTGTATTTTTTATTGCTCCTAATGATGGTAAGCGGTAGAGTTTAACTGTTTGATGTACAGCAATTCACAAATTTCTTTGAAAACAATGGCTAAAAACTCTGTTCCCCGGTCGGTGATTATTTCTGCAGGAATACGATACCTTAATATGACAGTATCGATGAACGCTTTTGCTACGGTTATCGCTTCTTTATTCAGAAGTGGACATGCATCCATAAACTTAGATAAATCACTTTTTAACAAATTCTGTAACATCTTTATAGGAATTTGGTCAAAAATAATAATTCTTTATACTGTTATACATGCTCGAAATCTCTGCATGACCTTTCAAGGGTATTAAATGAAAATCATTTAAAATCAAATCTTGGGGTTTCGCGATTTGTAAGGTTGATGTCTTTTTTAAAATTGATATTTTAATACCTGCTTTTTTAAACTCGTTTGCAAACGGAAAGAGCTGTTTTATTAATATAACACGTTTCCGTTCTCGGTACAGATAATTAACTTAATTATCTTGTTCTGTGTACACATTCTTATTGGATGTTTCAACTCTGACCTACATTCCCGCGTTAATCGAATGTTCTCTTTGTCTAACTTATATAAAGAAGTTTCACTGTTGTGTAATACACAATATTGGTTGCGTGTTTCGATTTCCCGCCGCATGAACCGTTTAATTTCTTTCTTGAGTCTTCTACAAATGGTATAATCGACGACGACTTAAGGTTGATATTATTAGGATTAATAAAAGTATTTCGGCGCCTGATCAATGCCTTTGGGACTACTCTGCTTGATTGTATCCCATTCCTGCTACTTGCACTATAATCTCTTCTCGTTTGGATTATGTGCTCGCCATGGTAAATTTTTTTGTTGACCTACTCAAATTGTTTTGTACGTACCCCGGTTTGTTCTGTACGAAATCACTAAATATGTACAGCTTCCCTGGCCACAGCCCATTTTAGCCGGTGCGACTCTATGGCAGGATCGCCATGTAATAAAAACATCTTTTCCTTTGGACTTCGCTGGAACCTTTAGGCGGTTTTACGTCCATTTAAATCAAACACAATAAGGGCTGAGGTTTTACTTCTTTTTATTCCTTCATAGAATCACATAATTAGATCGGTATTTCCGGCCTGACAGACGGTCGTGTTATACTTCGACTACTAACTCATAAAAAGCCTGCACCTCATTCCGCCTTTTATAACTACAATGATTCCCTAACACTTCGGCTTTGTCTTTGTCTGCGAACTCTAGCTTGCCCTGATGTCCTATTGGGTAGTTTAGATTTCGTTCCTTTCTCAGCTTTTTGAGCAACCTCCATAAGTTGTTACCATTTTCTCCATAAACTTGTCCCAACCGTCATTTTTCCTCCTCTTGGGTCATATGTCTACATCTTTTTGTAGCTTTTGGTACTTCTTTTTGTGGTTGGGGTGTCGAGTATATGTCCACTTCCTCTTGGCTCGGTCCTTTGTCTTGACATTTTCCTTCTCTATTTCTGTGAGCCCCCACTTGTTGATGTTGTTTGACTTGTAATGTTTTTGACAATTTCTCAGAGTGTTTTTTATCGCCTCAATTAGCCTCAGTACCTCCAAATCTATTTCTTCTTTGGTCACTATGCTCGTGGACGGGACAAACGATTCCATGAGGTACGCGTATTACATCCAGTTAATTTTTATTTTCGCGTGTCTAGAATGCGGTTGTAGGGGAATTCCAGTTTTCAATATCACTGAGAAGTGGTCAGAGTTTAACCCCTGGATCGTTTGTGCGTGCTTGTTCCATTTTATCTAGTTTGTTATGATAATATCTATTACATCTCCGAGTATGTTGGCTTAGATTGATGTAGCGTCTTGTGGGCCAATGATGTTTCATGCAGGGTTGTCTAGACAGAGTTTTTGCAGTACTTTTCCATTCAGATTGGGGTATCTGCTTCCCCAGGAGGGGTGTTTGGCGTTGGCATCCCCACCTATTATCGTTGGGCCGAATTTTATTAGGTCTTCCAAATCCTTGTTGGTAAGCTTATTGCTCGGAGGGTTGTACATAACTGTGATGTTGATATTGCGTTCTTTATTTGTGACAATGCCGGTAGCTTCCACTTGTGTGTTTAGCGAATTGCAAAGTTTGAGTAAATCTCTCGCGCAGAATTTTTTATGTAATAGGAATGCCACCCCGCCTCCTGTTCTGCCGACTAAATCTTCTCTAAATACTTTCTTATTATTTACTTATATGAGGGAGTTATAACGACGTATAAGGGAGTTATGTATTCACAACTCCCTTAAAAGATAAATACCAGGTTTAAATTCAATGAATTATTTATTTGTAAGTAATTAAATAACAGTAATTCTTTATAAAATGTACACTGAATAATTAAATATACTTGCTTAATTACTGCACCACATCCCGACTTGTTAAAAAAATCGCATGCTCAATCACTTTTAAATAGTATAGAGTTAAATTGATTAAACTTCCTTTACTAACAGTGGAAACAAAATAACGTAGTAAGCAACATTTCAATTTGCAGATCGAGGGTGAGACTTGATCTGCAAATAAATAAATTATAAGATAGTGTCAGGAAACTAGTTAATTGTTTAAAAGGTCTTTATTTATATTCGTTGAATTATAATTAATTATTTACACGTATTCACTTACACTTAATTTACAATACACTAATAGTAAACATTTATATATATTTTTTTTTATAACAGCCACTTCATAAGACAAGGTTCTCAACAAAACTACAATTAAAGGAATTTAAACTACATTTATATAGAAAGGAGAAATTCTAAAAAAATCTAGTAAAATCAAGAATAGAATTAGTCATAATGCTGATATAATAAATTACAGTGCCATGACTCGCTGCTGCGGTCTTGTATGTATGTAAATATAAGTTGCAGTAATGAATGATACATGATTATTTTATTTATGGAACCTTCTGGAATGTCCTATGGAAGGTTCTGGAATATTCTACAAAATTATTCTTATTTATATTTTTGTTATTATTAAATATTATTAAATAAATTATTGAAACGGAAGCGTTTCAGTATGGAGTCCAAATAATAAAACTCAATCTGCAAATAAATCAGTAAAAAACCGGAAACGTTGCAACTCAGCTAGCACAATTATTTGAAGACCTTTCTTTTTTGCTTTGCCTAGCTCTTTTACATCCACCTCTCGCAATAATGCATATTCTTTCAAAGAATATGAAATGGTAATTTTCAGATTTCATTTGGATATCTTTTCAAATAAACAACCTTCATGTAGCTAGCGTATAAAGTTTTTCGTACAGTCTTCGATTACTATGTCTGATAAATTTATACTAATATTGAAAAGTAACTACCATAAACTTGTTACGTTTATATCTACGATTTCTTTTCCCTTTATTTCTTAACAATGTTCTAGGCGTATGTGCTCCTTATTTACATACATGAAGCAAAAAATTCTTGCACAGCTAATTTGTAATTTGCCATTAATTTCTAAATGCAGGCGCTGTTGTATTTGAAGATCACTGTTAAGCCCTACGACGCTTTCTTGTCGGTTTAACACTTTTTATTTTTGATTTACTAATTTTTAAAGCATTTGTAACTTGTTTATGCACTTCAATGATTGGCTCCACGAGTTCAAAATCATTTCTATCTTGAGTGTAATACTCAAATAAATTTTTATTTAAATCAGCCAGAGATGAAGCACACGAGGTATTTGGGATTTGCATTTGGGTTCGTCCCGACTAGCTAAGCCTATATGTATCTTGAAAACTACTGGGACTATTTCTTTGAAGATGTGTATAATGAGGTTATCCGAAGAACTTATTTCATCTAAAATATTTTCAGTTTTCTGCAAGTTCTGATTATACCACAAATTGACCCCAATTTCGTTATTTCAAATGGAATGTCCCTATCTTTATTAAAGTACCCCAGCCATAGGCAAAATGGTTCCTTGTTAAATTGGTTGAAACTGTAGCATATTATACTTCATAATCTCCTAGTCAAAAGTGTTAATGATTAATGGTTAAATCCGAAAACCATCTACTTTTCGAGTCATCAGATGCTGAACATGGTAAAAATAAGGATATTGAAGATATCCTATTTTAGAGTATCCACGGCAATAATTCCTTAGGGTCGAATTTTTATTTTTATCACGCATGTATGTGTGTGTACATGTGCGTGTGCGTATGTGTGTGCCGGTGCGCGTGCGTGTGCATATGCGTGTTCATGTGCGTATACGTGTGCGTGTGCGTGCGATTTTGCGTGTGCGGTGCGTGTGCGTATGCGGGTGCGTATGCGTGTGCGTATGCGCGGGGGCGTGCGGGTGCATGTGCGCGCGTGCATGTGTGTATATGGGGGAGGGGCATGTCTGCATGTGCATGTGAATGTATATTCTTATGATCAGTGCACCGTCGGCATTAGCATCACCCACTATACACCGCGTGAAGGTTGCGCGATCAGATTTTGTACATCTTTTGACCCTAAAAAGGACCGGTCAATGTATAGTCAATGTATATGATTAGAGTCGCTCGTTGATGTTACGTGGCTGCGGTTGGTTCGCTGAAACACGAATGGATTCGATTATCTGGTTAGAAGGATAATAAATATTAATTTAATATCGTGCATAACACATAAACCAGATTATAGAGGGAATGTGTACACAGGTACCGACAGTGCGAGCACCGGATTTGCACGGGCAATAATAGCCTAGAATAGGATCTTCATTTTCTTGATCATTTGCTTCCTTATTTGTAGATGGATACGCGATCCAAAGCTGGTGCTTTCCGGAATTGCGGGAGCGAGAAAATACTCTTGCTTGTAAAAAACTCGGTTCTGGTCTTAAATGAACGCAAGAGATTTAAGTACTTTATTAAGAGCTATAATTGTTTGGGAGCTCAGGCCGATATCGCCTTATCCAACGACCTAGGTGAAGTCGCTTCCGCCACAGAACTGTAAGCTGTAAAAACTATGTCGTTTCGATTGCATACACAAGTTTGGATTATAATAATAATTTTTAGATTATGTTTTGATAGTTATTTATAAGTGAATAATTACAGTAGCTAAATTTACGATAGGCCAGGTTAGTTTGAATCTTATGAGGTGTAAAACACAAAAACTTAAAACTATTATAATTTTCTTTTGCGAAATTAAATTACTTGCTAAACCGCTTAAAAGTTGAAGGTCGTTTTCTTTAGTGTTTGTTATAAGTGATAAAGCTACTAAATTTATATTATAAGTTTTCTGTTAAGGGTGTCATTTTGCGGTTGTTTTGCAGCATTATTTTGTTTATGAAATATCGAGTTTCTAGTTGCAACTATAAATCGATTTATTAAATAATCGTCTTTTAATTAGCGTTCTAATAATTATGCGTTTCAATTCATTTTCACATTTGAATTGTGACCTGCCTTATTTAAATTTTCACAATTATTAAAACTAATTTTATGCATTCCGATAAGCTAAGTTTATTGTCACGTTATCAGGTTCTTGTCAACACACCTAACAAAAAAATCTATAGAATTTCGTTGGGGAAAGGCCGAAACGCCTTTTTAAAAACACTTTGATTTATTTTACAATGAAAAGATTCAAAAGCATTGGAGACTTGTAAGTTTAGCAGCAAAGTATAATTAGTAAATCTATGAGTCTTTACTTATTGAGTGCTAATTAAATATATGACTTCACTCGACGAGAGCTAAACTAAATCTATACGACTTTACTTGATGGGAGCTAAACTAAATCTGATGTGTGATTGTAATTATACTAAACAAATAAACTATTAGTTGGAACAATTAATATTCATAATCATATTTATTCTATGTCACATACAAAGTAAATGTAATAATCAGTATTCATAAGTGTGCTTAGTCAATGCATTTATTCATACGTGATTAATAT
This sequence comes from Phrixothrix hirtus, assembly GCA_024586415.1. Classification (NCBI taxonomy): domain Eukaryota; kingdom Metazoa; phylum Arthropoda; class Insecta; order Coleoptera; family Phengodidae; genus Phrixothrix; species Phrixothrix hirtus. Next base: position 6,467 of record JAHWXV010070579.1, on the reverse strand, counting down.
AACTATAGAGTGCATGTTTTATCGTCTTTCGCTTTTTGCTAAATTGTTTTCATGTCATTACATAATGAAAGGTTAAATAATAATCGAAGTAGCCATACCGTACCTTTTTTGACATAATTTTCATTGTTGTGTTTTGTCCATTTTTTTCTTGCGCATACAGGTGACTTTTCAGGCATAAAGATTTAAGTACAATTATCGTTAATAGCAGTATCGTGGCGCCCTCTTCCGGTATTATAATCAACTACTGGTGATAAAATTAATTTCAACCCACGACTCGCTTCCGAAAAACCAAAAAGAAATGTATTAACCTTTAGCAGATCAATGTTGGGTGTATCTAACACTTTTAATACTAGTCCTGAAAGGCTAATTTCACCCTAAAATAATATTCAAACTAATTTATGATGATTATTTTTATCGACAAGTAAAACAGTTTATTTCCAATATGCAAAATGCGATGTACCTACTGGAGCAGCAACGAGAAATAGCTTCCTGGGAACGCGAAATTATAATTCATTCCTTGTTACACCATCAAATTTCTTCGCTAATTTTTAAAGATATGTTACAATATGTATGGTACGTATCAAAACATATATGAAAAAACGATATTTTTAAATGTTCGAGAAGTTTATTTTCCTGCGGACATAAAAAAGAAAAATGTGATTGCCAACAAATAGTCACCATTAGGTGCACCGGATGTAAACAAATGCTTTTATGATAAATACCATCCCAAATATTGCAATGGAGTACAATAAATAAAATAAACTTGAATAACATTTTCTTAAATATTTTACTATAAACATGTTTAATATTTAATATTTCTTTTTCTACCGTTTTATTTTTTTTCTTCTAACCGAAGAGGCGTTGACAAAAATCCTTTTACACAAAATGTATGTTAGTATTGTAAAATAATTCAAAAAAGTTTCATTAAAATCTGTGACATCAGGTCCATGCACTCCCCTTGTAAGTACAATTAATGCATATTCTCGTAAGATGCGTCATATCTAAAGGTTGTCTGTCAAAATTATCTCGTCTTTGAATAGCTATTCCTTGTTTGCAGCATTTACATCTTCATCAATGCGAGCTATTGTTCTAGAAAGAAATCGCCCGTCACATACATAACAATTTAATCGTAAGGCCATGTTATATGAACCGCTAAAATATTATATATAAAGATTAGAGAGAAATAGTTAATTAAAATATTAACTTTGAATATTTTATTTTGTTGTGTAAGCACCACGAAAAGGAAAATAAAATTATCTTTACATGTTCAAACTATCATTAAGTTTTCAAATGTAAATATATTTTCCTACATTTTATGATTTCCTTTACATTAATAATTCTACATATATGCAATATTCATACAAAATATCCAGGATAATTAAATACTCGAAAACAGAATAGCAAGAAAAATGAAATAAAGTAATGAAGAAGTCTAACGAAATCAATATAGATAATATAGATTTTTTTGTTAAAATATTGAAGAATCAATCATTGGTTTCACAAGAATAAATCTGAACAAAGTAATGGTTAATCGATTTGCTTAAAAAAATTATACTTCTAATTACAATATTATTATTATTATTAAGATAAATTATGAAATTTCCGATAATTATTTTTGAAAAAACAATCGCTGGTAATCTCTAGACATTCGCAGTAAAGATACCAGACGCCGGTCCCGGTGCAACATAGTCGCATAGGGAGAGGTTGACTCTCGTAGCGCTTGGGACTTTGGACAGTGTCACGCACTAGGAAAGAGACAGACCGTGTTAGAAGGAGAGTAACATATGACTTTCAGGTTCATTCGCTGTTTCGGTCGTTTCCGACGAGAATTGGCGTTGTTGGCGGTACGCTGCGACGGTACAATAAAACGTGCGCGTAATATATTTTCATTTTCAGCCGGTGAGTTTGAATCCCCGCAGTGTCAAACTTAATTTAAAAATCATTAATGTATTACAATTTAATTTCTCTTGTAATTATGTAATAATAATTAGTGATTCAGCGAACCAACCCCAGCCACGTAACATCAACGAGCGGCTCTAAACATATACATTGACATGGTCCTTTTCAGGGTCATAAGATGTATAAAATCCGATCGCGCAATCTCCACGCGATGTGCATTGGGTGATGCTAATGCCGACGATGCACTGATCATAAGAATATACTTTCACATGCACATACACAGACATACCCCCTCACACACACGCGCGCGCGCGCACACGCACAGGCATACATGCACACACACACACGGGCGCGCGTGACATAAATAAAAATGCGATCCTAAAATAGAGTATCCCCAATATCCTCGTTTTTACCATGTTCAACGTCTGATAACTCGAAAAGTAGATGGTTTTCGGACTTGGTGCCTGTTAACACTCTTGATCGGAAGACTATGAACTACAACATACTGCAGTTTCGACCAATTTAACTGGGATCCACTTTCCCTACGGCTGCGACTTTATATAAGACATTATACGTCTAGAATACGCTATTCTTGAGTTATTTCAGCCTTTACAGAAAAATGTTTTCGAAATTCAAACGAGTCAAGCCAAATATTTTCATGATTTGCACAAATAAGGTCCATAGATTGACAAATATTCGAAAACGTTACAAAAACTTTCTATAAGGTACTCAAAAATTACAGCCAAAGTTTGTTATCTCGAAAATTTGAAAACTTAATTGTTAACAAGTGGATTCTGCGCTGGAAAGTAAGGGTACTTTGTGATTATATCGCTATACCTAAAATTAAGGTTTTTGTAGAAACCTGGATAACTAAATTTCCATTGCTATTAGAAAATTTTAAATTATCAATTGACTTTGGTCTAAAGGAAAACAAAATTTATCGAGTCAGTTGAGATTAGCTACATATCAAGACAAATGAGTTTGCTATTCTCGGCCCTAAAACCCATGAGTGAAGCCTGCATACAAAAATGTAAAAGTATTATAGCAGTAGGAGACAATTTAAGCATAACTTAGCAAAATAAGTAAAAAATAAGAAAATAAAGCGAAAAAATTAATCAAACTGTGTTAAGTGTTCGAACTGGTTCCCCCAAATTCCAAATATTTATGAATTCTTTTTAAAAACCCGCTATGAGTGTGACACTCTGAATTTCTTGCGGAGAACGAAATCATAACCCTTTCCTAGCAATCTTAGTTTGTTATAATATTTGTTTTAGACAACTTCAAACAACAAAATTTAGTGGAGTAATATCAGATGAACAAGGAGGAAATCGATGGGGTCAATTGTTTACTATCCAACAGCCCTTAAAGTGATCTAGTAAAATGTTATTTACAAGAGCACTATTATGAGATGCAGATCTATCGTGTTGACACCAGAGATGATTATATTTCAAATTTAGTGGGTGTAAATAATTTTATAAATTTTTGAGAAACGTGTCGCCCGAAATAAACAAGAATTTGTAACAAAATTTACCTTCCAATCTCCAATAAGCTTACCATTCAAGGTTTTATTATAAAAATATACGACTAGCACACCGTCATTTTTTATTGCAGCAAAACCATTGAAACTCCAAATAACCTTGAAGTAGTATCACTCCAATAATGGCAGTTATGCCGGTTAAATCTACCATTCTTATAAAATATCACGCAAATTTCATAAACATACCATTCTTATAAAATTTTCCCTCAACCGTCAAATTAAAAATTTTCGTTTTCCTGAGTTTTAATTAATATATATATGCGCAAAAATAATTTTTCTTTGATCGTTACCTGGCTTTAAATTTGGTAACACTTATCTCAGGTATTGCAGGATACACACTGAAATATCCCAAGATTGCAACTAATTTTCTTCATTTTTTCCGATAGGTTTAATCCTATTGTGCTTTCCAACAAACTGTCCGTGAGTTTTACAATTATGATTGAGCCGCATCAGGGTGTAAGTGTTGTGCGTTGATCTATCCGGGTATAACATAGGAAAGTTTTCGCAGGCTCTTTTAATTATCTTGTTATATTCGCCGAATATTATTAAAACTTAGAGTAATCTTCATTACTAAATCCTAAATAGGACATGATTAACGCTTTTACCACGCTTAAATATGAAATTATTTGAATTTTTTAAGTATTAATGCTATACGGATTCTAGACCGAAAGTTACGTCATCAAAACTTATTTCCACTTATCTGATATCAAAATTAGGTTCCGCGAAGCACTGAAAACAATCAAACTTAACGTGAATAATATGTGTACCTTTTTGTAGTAAAGATATCCTCATTTCTTATCACACAGTAGTTATAATTACCATGCAAAAACAGTTTCTTGTCGGTCCAGACTGGAAATGGATCAGATTTATATATAATTATGCAAAATCCGATGGCCTCATTCCTTATCAGAGTAGCAGAAAATGCATTGAGATTGGATTATAATTAGCATGCGTAAGCATTTTCTCATCAGACAGGAAATTAATCAGATTTATTATTAGCACGTAAATGCTGACGATCACATTTCTTATCAGACTGGAAGTGAGTTAGAGTTATTATTAGTAGAGTGTATATGTGTGAAAATAATTTAGATGACATTAATTTTCAAGAAGAAAGTCAAGTACATAGCACATTGACCCCATTACAGCTTATCAAAAGTCACTTAGGGTATTCATATCTATTGGCTACTTGATAATAGTTATTTTATGCTTGATGAATATTTAAACAGTAATCTTGTAATCAGTTTTAATTTTGAATTTGTGTTCGATACACGTTCCTTCATAAAAGTCTAATAATTAGGCATTACAACTAGATCAATAATAGTATTATTAATAATTTTGTTAATACCAACTGCGATTTAGCTGCATTAAAAAAGAACGTGAACATTTTGGTTTGTTCGAAATAATTACCTAATTTCCAGTTGTCAACACAGTAATAACAATGATGACGTCTAATAGATACAACAATGTACAATTAACTAGACGTAAGAATGCAGCGGCAGCTACGGCTAAATATATTTTGAGAGAAACTAAGAAGCCTTAAGCATAGGATAATAACGTATGATTTGTGTAAAAGTATAGAATAATAAAACAAATATGATTTACAATCATATTTTTACTTTTTTACTTATATAAAATATAGTATAAAGTCATGTTTTCGGTCAAAATTTTCGATGTCCAGTTTTTAGCGGAAATACACGTTTTCAGGTCCCCTGAAGCCCAAAAACATGTTTTTAGAAATTAGTCTGTGTGTGCGAAATGAGGTCATCAGCTTTTGCGTGATAATTATATATAAATTTGACTCATTTCCTGTCTGAACCGATAATAAAATGCTTTAGCATGCTAATTATAACTACTATGTGGTCAGAAATGAGAATATCGTTACTACAAAACGATACACATATTATTCATGTTAAGTTCGATTTTTTTCAATGCTGCGCATGTGCTGCCACGCCCCAAAGTGGCCGACTCTCTACTAATTTATTGTCTTCCTCCTATACCACAAAAAGATGTACATGTTGTATCCTTACATCATGATGATATTAACGCAACGTGCGATTTTCTTAATCTTGCGCATATGCCATCATGCTCCAAAAATGGTCGTACACAAAACGGTCGAGACCCCCATCCCCAAAATGGTCCACCACAAAATGGTCGACCTACAAAATGGGGGACCCATAAAATGGCCGCCATCCACCTACAAAATGGCCGGTTCTCTACTAATTTATTGTCCTTCTCCTTTACAACAAAAAGATGGACAATGACCGCCAGCCAGCCACAAAATGGCTGACTACAGCCACTTTCAAAATAGTCGACCACCGCCACCCCGAAAATGAGCGCCGCCTACAAGATGGGCGACTACCCCCACCCAAAAAATGCCCAATCACAAAGAGATAATATTATATTAAAGTTTTATGTGAGTTAAACAAATTTAATAAAAATTGGGACATTCTATTTAAAGTAATGTAATTGGAGTCCATTTCCGATGTAACCGGAAGTTGTAGAAAACTATTTTAGATTAAATGAGTTCTTTGTGGGCACATGCATGCGTGCGTGCGTGCGTCCGTACGAGCGTGTACGCATACAGGTGTGCGCGCGTGGGTTCATGCGAGCGTACGACATTGCGTGCGTGCGTTCGTACGTGCGTGCAAGCGTGCGTGCATGCGTACGTGCGTGAGAACGTTCGTGGGTGCGTGCGTGCGTGCGTGTGTTCGTGCGTGCGTTCGGGCGCGACTGCTTGCGGAGTGCGAGCGTGCGTGCGTGAGTGCGAGCGTGCGCGCGTGCATGTGTGTGTGTGCGAGCGTGCGTGCGTGCGTGCGTGCGTGCGCGTACGAGCGTGAGTGCGTGCGCGCGTTTGTGCATGCGTGTGTTCTTATATGCGTGCGTGCACGCGCGCGTGCATGCGTGCGTGCGTAAGTGCGCCCGTACGTGATTTTGTGCGTGCGAACTTGCGTGCGTGCGTGCTTGCATGCGTGCGTGCTTCCGTGCGTGCTTCCGTGCGTGCTTCCGTGCGTGCTTCCGTGCGTGCTTCCGT
>JAHWXV010070578.1:0-11669 GCA_024586415.1 Phrixothrix hirtus | reverse complement strand
TACAATTTAGGTGTATAGGAAAGCAACTAACGTCAATAAATTCAAATTAACTTTAAAATGTGTAAGAGAAAGTCGTGTGTTGTCTCACACCAGATTTTTTGTATTAGTATTTGCGCATAAATTTTCAAATTTGGAGACTAGCTAAGTGATTAATTTTGTTGAAACATTATATACATATACACACTGTTTAAAACGACCCCCTTTAGCGCTGTTATATTCGTGGCATCCAATGTGCACACCTCTTTTCGACATTTAAACTGAATGTAATTTGTTCCTTATAGTGGCTTAAGTTGCTTGAATTAAATGGTATCTTGCTCATGTTTTGTGTTGTTACAGCTGTAAGTGGCCAACCTCCACAAAACTAATCACTGGGACTACTACATAAAAACTTAAATTTTCCGATGAACAGTAGATTGGTTTTGAGTATTCTTCTCTTCCCAGTCTGACTCATTTTTGAGTTAAACTACATTGACCGATACGAAAAACAGTCAGTTTTGTTTTACTGATGAAAACATGCCGTTTTAAGGAAAAACACGACTAAATGTTTCATGATATTAATCATACATTTAAACAGTATTCTTTAGTGATTCAATTTAATTTTACACTTTATCGAGTAATCATTCTCCAACAGTTCACGCTGGATTTGTGAACTGATATGATAGCAAAATTTAAAGAACTCCTTCATTAAATATAGCCCCACTTTGGCTTTAAATCAACTCGCTCTAGCCTTCTTCTGCTTTATTTTGACATTTGCCAATGTTAGTTTAGTGTATATTTTTTGATGTATTAAAATACTATGAGCGGAAGTTGTCACTTCTATAGCTGAACTGATTCAGAATGGTCGAAGTGAATGTTGCGTCGCTAATTGGTTCGAAATACTGTGAAGTGCTATACAACGTGTATGTCATGTTACGTGGAAACAGGTTTCTGTACTATTGTTTTTGTTATTAGCAGATTCAGTTAACGAACTGACACTCAGGCCTATTAGAGCCATTGTATCAACTGCCCGCGGAACTATTCCTGAAGTCCTGATACTTTCAGAAACCTAAGTATCTTAGTTGGGAGAATTGAGGTCCAAATATACGGCATCGGACATTGCTGAGGGGCTAAGCAATCGTATAAGAGATGAAATGATGTTTCATCGCTATTATACTCTCGCAATTAACATTTAAAGATTACTCAGTTCTCACATTAGAAAATTGAAATAAGTTATCACCTATTTCAAATTTATAAAAATGTTTCTTTAAGTAGAAATTACCTAACAGTATTTCTAAGTTAAAACGAAGTTCACAGACTATAAAATAGATATTTAGAAAAGTTTAAATTGTGCTCCGTGATAAAAAACGCGGATTGTAGATATATAATCCATAGTGTAAAATAAACTAAAAATCAAAGGGACACAAATCTACTTGTACGAAATAAAATATTCTTCACGAAAAGGCCTTGCTTCAGCACAGCCCACAAAACAAGGAACCTTTCGAAATTACGGTGACAAATACCTTAAAAGCTCAAGCTGTAAAAATCAGGGAAATTTGCGAAATAGACGCAAAGTTTAACGGAAAGCTAAATTTGAAATTTGAGATCTTTTGATTGGTCAACGCAACGGGAAGGGAATGATACAAGTTGAAAAAAACAGAACGTTACAAGAAAAATCAGCGTACTCTCGGCGAACACGGTGATTAATTAAACAACTCTAACTACTTCGTAAGTAGATAAATTTGATGGTAACTATGTGAATACCGAAAAATACATTGCTACTAAACTTAGTCAAGTATATGAAAGCTTTAGTACCTCTGATTGATAATATGCAGCAAAAGACAGTGTTACGAAAGCACCGTCAAGAAACACAGGGTTTCTTTTAAATAGTTGCTGAAACTAAAACGGCCAACTCTACGTATTACAAGGGGCACACTTTTAAGGTTACTAAATTCCATTAAGCCCTTTTTAAAGAATTTTGCACACGAAAACACCTTATGGACTGCTGGAATTTATCACAATTAATTCCTTACAAACAGCCAAGAAAACTACGAATCTATTTGCTGAAATAACAAATTAAATCAACATATTGAATTGTATTCTGTTTATTTACTAATAAACCGGTGCTTGACCTACACCACCACAAATAAATAACCTAATTTTTACATGAAGTGTTCTTAAAAAATTACATTTGGGATTTGTATTAAAAAAATTAGAGATAGTTTAATTTATAAACATATAATTACTAGTGATAACATTTAAATTTAATAGTTATTTAAAGATGACTTTCATAAGGAAATTACGAATTGGGATCATCATAAAGCACTCAGGCAGCTCCTTTTCAACTCTAAAAGGTTATTTACTTGTCAAGAGAAAGTTCCCCTTTTTATTTTTCTTTTTAATATTTTCTAAATTTAGTAATAAACAATTTCAAATTATCTACGTGAAGTTAAACAGCTGATAATTGTTTTCCGATTCTTAAACTTTGATAGAAGGTACAAAAACGCATTCCAAAGGGACCTTGTATGTTTTTATTTTTTCAATAAGGCTTTGAGTTTAAAAGTAATGAAAGAAACATCAAACCAATTGTATAAAATAAGTGGTATTTTCGCTTAATAACTAAGTTTTTGCCGTTTTTTGACAATTTTTATTTCCACAAAAAGCATTGAAGAAGTGGATAGTAAACATGCTTAAAAATGTACACAATTATCTAATTTAATAGATCAAAATGGAATTTATTAATGAATTTCATTTACACTGAATGTTTATCAATACACATTGCAATGACCTGTAATATGAGTAGAACTGAATTAAACGTACAATGATGTCATAGCAAACTGGTAATAAAGTTTGTCATAATACGTATTGCCAATCAGAGGTTCTTAAAAAGTTTTACAAGAATTTTCTAAATTCGATTGTGCCTAAATTAAAGCTGTTTGATTATTATTATTATTATTTTGTAGTGTATGGGACCCCAAGGAATACGTGGTTAAAATTACTGCTATTATTACAAAGCAGCCCTATATATAAAATTCTAGTTGATTTCATAAAACGGGTTTACGTGAAAATCATGCATCCCACAAGAGGAAAAATTGCTATCCAGCTCAGTAATTAGCACGGAAATCCAATAAAAAGTCCAAATTCTGTTTTAAAAGAATTAAACAGTACCGACAATCAAAGATAGTATACATAAATAATTACAACGTAAATGGATGTTTTAAAATTTTTAAACTAATGTCTGTGTTTCAACCAGAAGCTTAAACTAATTTTACTATTAATCGTAAAATAAATTTTAATTTAAAATCTAACAACCTTTCTTTTACCTGTCGAGCTGATGTGTTAGACAGAGAGTCAGTAAAACTGCTGTTATATTTAGCAGACACACAAACCCTAAACGATTGGTTCGAAAAGGTGATTATATTTATTACATATCTATGTTTGTAGTAAATCTATTTCTATTATAGATGTAAGACTTTATTGGATTTTTATATTTTATCTTAAATTTAAAATTTAATAAATGTATAAAGATCATTACGCTGTGTTACTTAATGGTACATGTAATCATATGTCGTAAATAGAATTTTGGTGTGACCCAAAAGTTTTAAAAATGAACATTGAAAGGGAGTATAAACATTTTAACTCCAGGTGAAACTTAGCGGCACAATAAATTTGTTGTCCGAAGATAAGGAGTTTGTTCCTCAGGCTTATTATTAATAATAAGGTCTGAAAATAGTATGGCTATTTATTGCTAAAATCTAAGAATTACCTAACTTAAAAGACGTAATACAGTAATTTATCAAAATTGCTTAACACTGACAATCAGGTAACCAGCGTCGCCGTCACATTTCTCACCGAGCGGACCCTGATATAATCGGTTTGTAGTTAGGTGTTTGTTAAAGCTTAGGCCTAGTAGAGGGCCAGTGCAAGTTCTAATTTTTTCCTGTCTAATGCAAGTAAGAACTGGGTTGATTCAGAAGTTGGAACTAAAATTAAAACCCTAAACTGTCTAAATGCTTGTTTATCCCACCATTAATTGAACCTGAAGAACAGGTTGGTCTCATTGGCGCACTTTATAAGGAAGTCAGGTAAGCTCATGTTAAAGGCGACTGTTTGCATGGTGGTACGCGCCCTGGGCGACAAATCTGCTTTTTATTAGCTGCATATCGCTAGTGGCCAAGAATTCAACAAATAATTGCTTTTTTGTTGCTACATACTAAAGCGTTTCATTTCTGCCAGTATTCGTACACCAGTCTGGATTCGATAGTGCCTTTAGGGCACCTTGTCTGTCGGTGAAAATAGCTAAATCTACCTGTGATGGTCCCTATTGATGCATCGACGCAAGCCGAAATTGTGTACATTTCAGCTTAAAACAGAGGCGTAAGGCCCTAATGGAATAGCTACTGCGATTTTCGGCAGAATTTCTCGACTTTGATCTATCTGTGAACCATATAAAGTCTTGGTAATCGAACAGTTACTGAGGATCATTAGTACAAACGGCTATGCTGGAAAATTTTGTAAACAATGAAGTGTTGAAGGCTCTGACTGGTGTAACACAAACACCAGCATCCCATCATTATCCGACTAAGCCGCTATTAATTGAAATGTGCCCCCAGCTGTTGCCCTCATTACTCCATCACTCAGAATGATCTGCAGAGCTGCAGTTGGTGTGTTTCTTAGAGCGTTTCCGATCTGTTGTATTTTATTGATGTAACTGCTTTAACACGTTACAGCCGGCGTCCAAACTGGTGATGCATTTGATACAAAACCTTGGGAATTAAGGCCTATGTAATCCCATAGATGCGTAGGCACATACAAAGGTCTTTGGTCCATGTTATCCCAAATATTTAGCCTTGGAATTGCAAAGGTCCTTAACTAGGATTTCCACTTCTGGTTTTTTATTATAATACCTGGATTGCAAAATACGTTGATGGAAGTAAGGAACGCATGTGTACGTGAAGGAACGGCTCGAGGAAAGTTTTGGGAAGAACTTATGTTCCGCAGTCCGGCTCCAGAACCGCAACTCATCAGACAACATCGAGTAGCCAGGTTACAATTTGCCACATATTACCTATTGTGTAATGGAGGAAAGTACTATTTATAAATGTTTCGCAATTTTTCTTAGCGGCTCCAGATAGACGATAGAGAGTGTGTGGCGATGCAATGGCGAACGCCACGCATCTATTAATTTCATAGATCATGTTAATTTTCAAGGAGGATCGCTCCAGAATATCGATGGGGCACGTGCAGAGTTATTTAGGATTCCTTGGTAGCCATTGACCGCTGGACAGTATTTCAACAAAATACTGCAATATTGTGTAGTCCCCGTCTGCATTTTCAAGTAACTTTCAATAGTTGACTTTCGCACTTCTCAAAGAGTGGTGCAATATTATAAAGGCTAACATAGGGGCGTTGGTCAAAAGCATGCCCAGCATACAGCAATTTAATCAAGTGATTCGAGCTCTAGGGATAACATACACTATTGATTTCAATATTCATCGATAATTTTTAGTTATTTTACGTTGTTAGTACATTTTTGTTTTATAAAAGCCGCTGCAATCTACGAATATACATATAATTAAGATATCGTCAATTAGTCAAGTGCGCATTTACATAAAATTACGTGTCGATGCTTTCAAAGGATTGCTTATTTATCAAAAATAAGAAATCGAATAAGATGGTCCCAATATTTATCTTTACATAATATTAAAGAAAAGAAGCAAAACTGCCCGTTTTTCGTACCGGTCGTAGTTCGAAATTTTTCACAATATTAAAATCATACTTTTCACAAAATTTCTCATTTTATTGTTACAGTAATGACGGTGTTAGAAGCGTTTGCGTTATGTAAGATTGACTTGGCAGCTCAAACGGCCAATATATCAATTACTACACCTCTCATCCTCGCATATAGGGTACTCGAGGTGTAAGGCATTATTTTCACCGCAGATACACCTTGGTATGCACAACAAAAACCGCTAATAAACTATGTGTCTAAGATACATAGTGTACGAAATAATTGCAATGTTAACTTGGTTTACTGTTTGGATGAGGAGATGACCGGCCAACTGTACATATAATGTGTATTTATTACGGGATTCTGAGATATGAATAGGTACACGCTTTGACCTCTGCATCGATGTTTGCATGCGTCACAATAGCTCGCTCGTTCAAAATTTGCGAAATATCGAATATGGTATATATTACATAGCACGAATTTTAAAATACGGGGAAATACTCATATCTGTAGATACTGAACATCTATATGAAGGTTACAGCGATGTGAATGAAATTCACGCAAACTGTTTACTTTAAAAAGTTTTTAGTGCGCATGTTTTATAGCACCATGTGTTATTGATAAGCAGGCATAAATTCAGTTTGATCAGTTTTAAACCAATAGCCAGGTATCTAAGTGAATTGTGCGAAACATTGAACTACAGAAAGAGCATTATAGAGCTATGACCTTTTGCGATTTCAAAGTTGGCCTGACATAAGAACTAAATGTCGAAGGGCTTCTCTCGGTATTTGGAGACGAAGAACCATCTCGTGATACTGTGCATACTTAGTTTGCGGAATTTTGAAGACATTGGAGTAGCCTTAAAGACGAAGAACGTCGTAGAAGACCATGCACAGTGGTAATTCTAGAAAACGTGGCTGCTGTCAGAAAATGGATAGCAGAAGAGAATCGCAGCACCTACCACATTATAGCGGCAATCCTAGTCATAGGATCCGTGACCATTTATAAAATCTTACACGAACAATTGCACGTTAGAAACATTGTTTCTCGTTGGATAACTCATAATTTAACTTTAGGGTAAAACGCCAAGCGTGTCCGAATTAGCAGGAAATCTCTGCAAATGTTAGGTGATAGTGGACATCGAATTATTTTTAGGATTGTGACAGGTGACGAAACTTATATTCCATTATTAGATTTCTCAACACATTAGGAAAGCGGAGTGTGGGTGCTTGAAGGTGATCCACTTCCAACGACAACGTGCAATGAAGAAAATCATGTACGCGGTTTTCATCAGAAGTACGAGACTTGTGAAAGCCATTAAGTTAGGGGGATAGAGGATAGTCAAAGCCGCTTATACACCCACTTTTGATTTCCAACTGTCCTTCAAGAGCTGTCAGTAGGAGTATTAATGCTACAGGTCGATAACGCATACTCTCATAAGGCGGAAACAACACTCTACTTGCTGGATCTCACAATATCCCACTTTTCGTTATTTTTTAATTTGAAAAAGGATTTAAGAGGTTGTCGTTTTAATTTAGAAGCAGAAATCGATTGTGCCATATGCGAGTATTTTGGCAAGGTGCCTTTGCTAAGTGGAAAATTCGACTTTAAATGTGTATTGGTACTGTAGGTACTAGTTCGAACACACGTGAATTTTCATTACCATAGCCCCTATAATTTTGTTTTAATCTCATACATATCAGCATGGCCCTCGTATCGATAATACTTTCCAAATAACAAACAATCTTCTCAGAAAAACATTTAGAGTGCAATTCAAAGACTATGATATTGGGGAGCTGTTGGCCCTAACTTGGAGGGGCGCATATGCGATATTCCGCAAAGGATTACTGATGCTCAAAATGCCCTCAGACAAATTGTAGAAGAAAAGCCTGGTGTATCTACAATTTTTACAGTCATGACATCAAACATGTTTGCTTAAGGTAAAATTTCACTATAAATTCTTTGTTTATAACTAACTATTAAAAATATATTTAGACAAAGGACAAATCGGAGTACCTAATATTAAACGTAATAGCTTCAAATGGTTACTTCAATAATATTATATAGCCGTTTTCGTCCATTTATAGCAAAGCAAACTGATTAGATTATCGTAATATGCAATTTAATGGATTAAACAAGGTTTTTTGTGTTGTAAATACAACATATTGTGGAATATAGGTTATTACATGTCCGGGTTTGTACTCAATTTGCACGCAAAATGTTTTAAAAATTAGATTAAAATCGTTAGTTTGTTGAATAAATTACGAATATTTCTACTCATGATCTTTGAAATAAATATTTTTGTAACTTACTTTATCCATAAAATCTAAATCAGGTAGTAACAGTAAACTAAACTTTACTGCAAGTATTCCGAATCGAATAAGTGATAATTGAAACTTTATCCATACATAAAATAGTTGAATTAATTTTATATTAATACATAACCGCTTGAACAATACTTGATCCGGCGCGGCTTAGAACTCCAGGGAAATAAAGTCGGTGAGGTTGTACAGATTTCTCCAAGGGATACATACAGAGAAACTTGCTTTTATCCTTGAAAACTAAAAATACAAAGCGTCGGCTATACTCCTACCATCTCAACCATTATTCACTAAACTCAGGTATACTTCAATATTTATTTTTAGATGCGTTAGTTTTTTGTTAATTTGATAATTAAAACCAAAATTTTGTACTAAGCGTTGAAATATCTGATAAGGATAATCCTAAAAACATATTATTGTTTGAACTTCAAGGCTACCTCTATCTTTTTCTTTATCCTATTCCAGCATTGTAAGAAGAAACCCACAAAAATACTCCCGAAATGGCACCCGCTAAGAGAAGGGTAGCCCAGGTTTGATGGTTTAATAACGTAAAATGTTAAATTGATTCTAATACAGCAAAACGTATGTATCTTTGATACCCATTCTATGTTAAAATATGCCAGCCAATAAAATATGTAAAAAATATCAATAAAAATATAAAATATAATAATGTTTTTATTCTTACTGTATACAAAATTGTACTTTATGCATTTACAAGAGATACGTATACAAGTAAGATACATATACAGAGTTGCTTTGAATTGATTTCAGAAAATTAAGCAGCACATTCTTTACCTCTGCACAGTTACGAACAGGTAACAGAAAATCAGATGCCTTTAGTTTGGCCAAAATAAAATTCTGAAAAATCTTAAAACACTATTTCAGAATCTCAAGAATTACACTCAGTTTGACTATAGTAAACGCTTGTAAAATAAAACTCACCTATAAGAGTACCATGATTGCTTATTGTATTGCATTGCATCAAGTAAAGTGGTACCATGAAGAATATTAAGAGAGACGAAGAGATTTTTTCAATTCGCAAGTCATGCTCACTTTTTACATTAATCTTATACTATATCTGTTTAATTCACTATTATTTGAAAAATTTGACGAATTAATTCATTAAATTCGTAAATAATGCTTTTGGAATCTCCCGGGATATGAATATTTCTAAATAACCGATTACTTTTATATCAACACACATTGTAAAACTACCTTCATAAATCTATTTATAAACCAATCATGTTTAATAATTACCATATAAATTAATTCAATTTTGAAATTTATTACTCTTTTTTTCATATACTATTAATACAAAAGTGAGAAATACCAATGCTTATTACAAATTTTGTATGCTAAATTGTGATGATATTTCCTTGAACTATTAAAATAGTAGCAAATTGAACACCCATAATAAATTCACAATTAAACATCCATTATCTCATGTATCATCATTTGATCACTTCACAATGTCTGAAATTATAGCACTGCTTATCTCTTATTATATTTCTTAGATATTCTTTGAAAGATGCAAATACATTTGAGATTTATGACACGATAATTGTGACAGAATTTACTCAAAAGGTTTGATTACGTATGATATATTTCATTTAATATAGATGTTAGTAGTCAAACACCATGTGTGTATATTTAAGCATTATAATACTAAATCTGATCATGGTTTTAGAATAATCTATGTAACATCTCTTAGGTAATAAATCCCAAATTTATTCAACTCAAATCAGTAAAATCGATCAATTCCTAAAAATATTATTGTTTATAAGTTACACTAGTTATTTTTCAAAATTAACACTTTCATTCTGTGCTTTATGCTATACTGTTAGTGAAACAGTTTATTTTTTCCAATCTTTGACTATAAGCAAAACGTAAGTTTTCTACTTTCTCCATTTGCCTCTTAGGATACAATCCATTTAGGTAGCGGCTGCGATGTACACCTAAAAATTATTTAATTTCAAATTTGTAATAATGTTTTTAAACCTTTTTCTACTTTTCCAGCTGTAGACTAAATACAAATAATGAGATTGTTTATTGAGACAAGTGGATTTATGTGGATTACCTAATTTGGCAGTGTTAACAATTAAAATAGATTACTATATTGCATTGTAAAATTACGCAATCATTAGGTTTTGAAATCGTAGGTAACTTGACTTTATTATTGATAATAAGCCTGAGGGATAAACCCCTTATAATTGGACAATGAATTTACTGTACCGCTAAAATATTACCTGGAAGTAATCTGTTTTTACTTCATTTTCAATATTTACTTTTTAAATTTAGGGGTCGCACCAAAAATTTTATTTACAACATATAATTATATGCAAAGCATAATGAGCTCAATACATTTATTAAATTTCAAATTTAAAACAAATATATAAAAAATTGCAATTAAAATTCTTACATCCACAAAATAGGAATAAATTTACTACAGGTACAGTTATGTAAACAATTACAATGACTTATTAGGATGGATCTTTTAATCTTTATTTTGTCCAGAAATAAACCGTTGTATGACTCTTCCTAAAGGGATCTAAACTGCAGGTATAAAAATTTAGTTAAATTTAAATTTTAGAATATATTTACATTAAATTAAATGATGTTAAAATTTGCTAAAACTTCGTTAAAAAACATTTATTAGTTTTTATAGCTTCAAAAGTTTTCACTTACGCAGTAAGATTTTGATTTTTGTACTATCCGATTTGTCGATAATATGTCTTCTTTCTGTTTATTTTCTTTTAAAAGCAAAATTGTATTTATGATTTGATTTCTATGCCAATTAGTGCGTTGAATAGCAACTCTTCAAGTTTTACTTCTTGTGAGATGCGCGATTTTGAATTTCATAAATTCCTTAACGGTGCCTCCGTAACACTTTAATTTTGCTGCGGGAACTCAATCAGAGGTATTATATTTTTCAAATACTTGGATAACTTTGCGAGCAAAGTATTTTCTGGAATTTACGTACTTACCATCACCACTGTCACGGATTGTTTAATTCATCACCACGTGTTTGACGTAAGTAAGATGATTTTTTTTGTAAAGTTCTGCTTTTATAACTTTTTTTAGCTTCCCTCTCTGTTGTTGCATTGACCAATCAAATGATTTAAAATTTTAAAATACTGATTGCGTACAATGTCGGAAAACTGTTGGATTTCCGTTAGACCTTTGCGTCTGTTTCGAAGCCTTTTCAACTTTTACAGATTAGGTTAGTAAAGCATATGATACCATAATTTTCGGAAGATTTCTTGATTTATGCGTTTACTGCTGCAAGACATTTTCCGTATTGAATATACAATTTGAATTTGTACCGTAGATTTTTAGTTTATTTACACGATGAATTATATTTCCAAACACGCGTTTTTTTATAACGGAGCGCACTTTAAACTTTGCTAAATATTTATTTTATAGTCTATGACATTCATTTTTAACTTAGAAATGCTGTTTCTACTTAGAATAATATTTTAGAGACTTGAAATAGGCGATATCTGAGTAACTGAGTAATTTTTACTTTCTCTTACCTATATGGAATATAGAATACAGAAAGTATTGTTTTCGTCCAAAATTTTCGATGTCAAAATTTTAGTGGAAATACACGTTTTGGGGCTCCCTGAGTCCGAAAAACGTGT
>JAHWXV010070565.1:0-11001 GCA_024586415.1 Phrixothrix hirtus | reverse complement strand
TTAAAGGTGAATATTTTGAAAAACAATAAAACAGTTTATTCCAAAAAATTTGTTTTCTTTCCTAGTTTTTGTAACTACTTAAAAGGCAACCCTCGTACAAAACATGTATAGTAATCTGCGGTAGTGCTATCTAAAACCTAGGACTGTATCCGCAACAATTATAAAGAATCTGGTCGAAATCAGAATTTTTGTACACATTTTTATGGAAACGCAGACCTTGAGCTTAATTTTATTCTTAGCCATGTTTCTCAATTATGCCTGTTAGTTAAAGTCCCATGGTGTACGGATAATACGAATCCTGCTACATGTCTAGGTTCCCTTAAAATGGCTTTCTATGTTCTACGTTTAAAACAATCAATAAGCAAGATCCTTTATGTATGTTCGAAAACAGCGAACATCAGTTTTCTTGTTTGCTCAAACCTCTCCACTTTAAACAACATAGATTAGAAATAGATTTCTCCTACAACTTCTATTAAAGGTAATGTTTTGTGCATTCCATTGACAACTCAAAGTTTGCATTTTCAGTGCTAAAGTGTTTTGTCATTTGCTTCCTAAGAAGAGAGAAAATGTCAATTCAGAGTACTTTTAACATCATTAAACATTAAGGTACAATTTATGTTTATGAATGATGAACTCAGATTTTACGAGAAATTTAAATTATTAATGTCAACATCAGATCCATCTTTTAACAAAATGGACATCTGGGTATAGCCTTGAACATTTGACTTTGTTTCTTTGTGCGAGCTGTTGGTAGTTGTTAAAGAAATAGTTTTTTAACGACTGCAATCTTGTTGTTGACGAAATCATCGATATATCCTTCAGTTACAGTAGAGAAACGTCACTTTTTGTGGTACTTGATGTCGGTTACGACTACTCGATTGAACTGAACGTGACATGTAGCAAAATATCTTGGTTGAGCAAATCCAAAATTCATACCAATTATGCAGTGTACTTGGATACGTACCATTCTTACAGTAAAAGAATACGGGCCGTGTAGTTACTTTTGATGACACATGCATACGTAGTAAATTTCAGATGTTTCCGGCCTATCTTATTAGTCTCCCTAGTCTCCTTACAGTTCAACAGATTTATTATATCCCTTTATTAACATTTTTAAACTCTTATACAATAGTTCCAATTCTTCCCTTTAAATGTTCTACTTTCTTATTCGTCTTGAATTTTTTCCCTCACAAGTCCAATTTAAATTGTGGGAAAAGATAGTTATCGCATGGAAACAACTATGCATTATAGGGGTCGTGACACTATCCCTTAAAGCTCTTCTGTTTAGCAACTTTTAAAATCATCGAAGTGTATACAAGTGTGTTGTCGTATAATGGAAGTACACTCTTGTTAAATGGTCTATATCAATTTAAGTATTAAGAAAGCATGGTCTTCTTCTGTAACAATGGTATTGCGTTCTTTAACATTGACTAGAAGGATTCTCTCGCAATTCTAAAAAAGGTGGCCACTATCTTTTAGATTCTAGGACTCTAGGATTCTAGGATTAGGTCACATTTATTTCCTTAGGACATGGTGAACCTTGATTACGCCACTCCATCAATTTTCTTTTTAGGAGAGAATCATGGTATGTAACTATAGCTTTATCTGCGGTAACTATAGAAATGATAGCTTCTTTTGCTAGGCCTTCCAAAGGCTATAAAAATTTAGTGCATCACCTTACTACCTTTTCTTACTAATTTACGAAAAAAGTTTGGAAACACCCGATATATACTTCCGCGTAGTAATAACAAAATCAAATTCCTAAAGTATCAATATTAGTTTTACGTCAAATCACATTGTAAATTTTACTAACAATTATTAAAAGCTCAAAAATCCTAAGTTACGTTTTATAAAAATAGGAGCATATTTTCTTAAAAATACTTATTCAACAATTTCCGCATGAAGGCCATCAAGTCTAAAAATATACGTTAATCCCTCTCGTCTTCACGCTTTAAGTTCAAGGAGAAATACGTCTCTCTAAGATCAGTAGCGATCGGTTTCTTTGTTTTCCGGCCTCTATGATAACAGCATTTGGGACTATTAATTTTTCAGTTATTTATTGTTAAAAACAAAGTGGCGCCCTTATTTACGGCTATTTCACCCTTATTTACGATTATTTAATGAATTTTGAGCACCTACATAAAATCCCTGAATGCTAAATGTATTAAATTCAACGCAACTGTAGATCCTACCCTATTCTTCACTGTGGTGGCCGGAGCAAATCAGTTTATTCAGAGGAATTACAAATTTTCATAACCTCAGGGGACGTTATAAGATTCGGTGTCCATTTTGGGCTAACATTATTGTTTTGGTTTAGCCGGCTGTTTTCAAATACCTCTTAATTTGTTTTTAGGTAATTATTCTTGTACGTCTTCCTGAGCGCTATTCACCTTCAATAGACTCCCTTTCTAAATGAAACTGTTTTGACCATTTATTTGCGACAGAATAGGAGGATGAACTGTCATGGTAATTCTATAATTTCTGTTAGATTTTTACCTCGTTTCGTCAAGGATTTTCTCATCACGCGATACTTAACTTGGAGCAGCTTTTGTGTTTTTCGCAAAAGTTGGACTTTTCTCAACGACTGAAGCTTCAGACGTGAATTTGCAGCTGGTTGAAGCGCTATAGAACATAAGGCGGGAAGTTCTCGACATAAGATCTAACAAAGCATGAAAATTTTGAAAATCGCATACGGTAGAACCTTGGTTATCCGAAATAGTATAGACCCAAGTGGTTTTGGATAATCGAAATTTCGGTTAATTTTGGGTAAATAATAACCCACTCGTAGTTGATCAGAAAAGTGTAATTAAACATATTATTTTAGGGATATATATGTCGTAGGATTTACATGCAATGTATGTAAATGTATACATAATGAATCATTGGCAAGTTAAAAACGACGTCGACCTGCTTGACACTGATCCTATTTCTTGCAGCAATGTCTCCCCAACGCCTGTTAACTAAAATATAGATTTCTGTTGCACTTTGCTGTTATTCTGCATAAATTAAGGCTTTTTGTAGAGCCTCCAGTTCATCTGAGTGAGAAATTTCGTAGGACATCGCTAATTACTTCTAGCTAATCGTTTTCAACATTCATATCTATTTCACTATAATTATTACTAACAATTTTAATCTGTTAATTCTTCGTTCAAATCATCACTATTGAGTCATTCTTCGACATCTTCAGAAGTAACATACTCGCATCCTGATGGTTGTGTTATAATTTTATGTAAGCTTTCATTAGTACGAGTGGAGATTTTTATATAATCTACCTTGCTATGAAAATAACAAGTGCCAATCGCCATTGTTTGATTCCAACTTGCTGTCACATTTGTCGATTTACTTGCCACGTTTTATTCAAATAAAATAAGAATTGCAACTTCTGCAGTGGATTAAGTGTGACAAAACGAGTAAAATGAGGCTTGAATTTAGAAGCGTTATAAAATTCTTAACAAAAGAGGGAAATGGACCAAAAGTTATTTATAAAAGGATGATCGGCATATATTACAGTAAAATTTTGATGTAAGCAACTTCGATGCGCCAAAGAATGAATTCAAGATGATCCAAAATGTGGAAGACATGTGAAAGTACGACGCATCGAAAACATCCAAAAGTTGAAGATTTGGTTTTGACAGATCGAAGAATAAAGGTTTCAATAATTTCTAATGAAGTAGAAATATCAGAGGCAACAACCTTAAAAATTTTACATGAAGATTTGGGCATGAATAAAGTCTTAGCACGTTGGATTCCAAAACTGCTCACTCCCGAGCAAAAGGTGTGTACACGAGAAATTTGGGACGAAAGCTTAAGAGCTTTAGCAAATAAAAAAAACCATAACGGGTGATGAGACGTAGGTGTATCACTGGGATCCACCAACCAAGCAAGAATCTACGCAATGGGTGCACAAGGGATCTCCACCACCGAAAAAGGCAAGGCCGCAATCTTCATCAGAAAAACTAATGGCTACAATATTTTGGGATGCTAAGGGAATCTTGTTGATTTAATATACGAAGAAAGGCACTACAATTACATCAGGATACAATTAACGATTTAAAAGCAGCTATACTGTTAAAAAAACCAAATAACCACGAAGAGAAGATTATGCTGCTTCATGACAACTGCATGGTGCGTAACGCTCGAAAAGTCGAAGAAGTAATCCGCGACTGTGGCTTCCTAGAGATGAGACATCCACCTTACAGTCCCGACTTGGCACCAAGCCACTATTACTTACTTCCTAGGCTTAAAAAGCATTTACAGGGACAACGTTTTTCTTCTGGTGAGGAGCTAAAAGAAACTATACAGGAGTTTTTTGCAGACCTACCGAAGAATTTTTTTTCGAAGGTACAGCATTACTGGAGAAACGTTGGAGTAAATGTATAAATGTTGAAGGAACCATGTTGAAAAACAAAATATTACTTTGCGTTCAATTACTTCCCCTCGTATTTTCAGCGTTTGTTGGGCGCTTCCTCTTGTCCAATTATTTTTGACCGAGATTGTTGCAGAGTAGAACTTCTTACTTGATTCCAGGCTTTTGCTACCCAATACATCCTTCAGATTGATTTTCTTTAAACGGTTAACTAGATTATCGCCATTACCAACTTGTTCCAGAATAATTTCCAATAATAAGCACCTGTAATTTCGTTTTAAATTTTCCAACACACCTTGGTCCATCGACTAAATTAAAGAAATCGCGTTAGGTGACAGAAACTTGACCATTAAATATCCACCTTTTAGCTGAACTTCGGGTGAGAAGAATAGCTTCTCCAGGACACCCTCTGTAGGGACAAAATCTTCAAAAAAATAATTTTTAAATATGATCGCGTCCATCCATGCACTTTTCTGGTTTTTGTGGGCAATAGAGAAAACGTTGAGATGAATGTTCAAAAGTTCTAGGGTTTGCCGATTTGCCGATACACAAGAAGGGATGTTTGTGTGTACTGGATGAATTCCGGGATGCAAGAATAGTCACACGTACCTTTCTGCGTTTGTATCCAGGAGCAGCAGATTCTTGTCTTGAAGTCAAAGTTTTCGACGGTAGCGTTCTATAATTTTTTATAATAAAGCCCGTTCCGTCGCAGATGTAAATTGGATCTTGTACATAATCGTTTTCTTCCATCGTTTTGCTGAAATTTTTTTTAAATTCTGTTACAGAAGATTCGTTGGCGATTAGCTTTTCACCACAAACATTTAACTGACGTATACAATGCCGTTTCTTCCATTTATGCAGCCAACTTTCACTTGCTGTACTTCAACAACCAGAAAATCTTCCCTTAAACTCCTTTTGTTACAACATTGGGTCAGAAACTGGTATTCCACGTTCTCGCTGTTGGGTGAACCATATGTATCAGGCATCATTCACTATAGATATTCCGCCATTTTCATAGTTTTTCGCGAAGATACGAAGATACTGGTCCACTTTTCAATTTTATTACGATTACTTTTCCAGTGTGCAACAGTACTTATGCCTATACCCATATTACTTGCTACCTTTATTAATACGTTCAATTGCTTTAAGTTTCTGTTCAATTGTAATAACAACGCTTAGTATGAAGGCATTCCATCAATTGATTGAATAATATAATGCGCATAGGCGATCTATTTAAGAGGAAGCACCTTTTTGTACAATACATGTAAACGTTGGGGAAGTTCCGTATTTATTTAAAAGTTATTTTTGTTTTCTATAGCTAGCACTTCACGCTCGCCGAGGTGACCCGAGACTAGCCGAGCGTGTATTCCCGTATCGTCCAAAACCCTCTCGGCTCGTCCTCGGAGCGGTCGGTTCCCGCGCGAGACATTTCCTTTGGATCGTGCTGGGTATTCACGAACATATACACGGTGCTCTCAGGTCTCGCATCTCGGGGTCTCGCGCTCGGGTCACCTCGGCGAGCATAAGAGGACAGTGCGTCCCATTTCAAATAATGTGGAGATTTTTTATTGCATCGGTTAAAATGGAGAATTTTTTATTTAGTATTGTTACGGTTAAAACGGAGTTCGATTAATCGCACTTCAGATAATCGAGAATTTACTGCATTTGCGATAAAGAATTTATGTTATCAACAATGAACATACGATACACATGGATTTTACTATTTGGAATCTTAATCATCACGATGCTTCCTATATCGTTTGTGACTACTTTTACGCGTTCATCTCTACGGTATGACCCACAAACACCCATAGTAAGTGTAACATAATGTTGGTATATTATGATACAAGTATAAGTCAGCCTTTAAAGAATGCGGAACGGGTGCACGTGTTTTAAAGGTACTTGACATATGCTATTGTTTATTATAAATTCATAACTATCTACGAAATATGAGGAATAAAATTAAACTTTGAAATCAAATCAAAATCACTTGTTTGCACTTCCCGGACTAAAACTCCACATTTAGTCACTTGGTTCTATGACCAAACCAATACTTTTAATCTCAAGTGATTAAACTTTTACCCTAGTCCAAAGGGGCATGTAGTAAATTTAATCCCGGATAAAAAAGTAAATTCATGGCAACAACAATAATTAATCAATTAATAGCACATACCAAGGAACTAAAGTGCCTCTTTTAATTCTGAGAGATTAAAACGGATTAAAAGAGGCACCTTATTCCTGAAGTATGCCGGGTGATATCGGAAGATATCAAAAAATGGTCAAAACGGTTTCGGTAGTACGCAGGGGAAACCAAACTGACGCCACAAACATGGCGACATCCCCCCCCTACCTCCAGGCCACGTCCCTTTGAAATATTAAATGACAACCCTCCTCTTGCGACACATCATTAGAAAGCTATTGAAAGATCCTTTTCATTGATATCATACAAAGGTAGATTAGGACAACACAGTAAAAAGTTATTCAACAATAAACTGATCGGATAATGTACCCGTAATTTACGTGATAAATTGATCTAGAAAGTAAATCACAGAATTTTTATTTATTGTGTCAAGTCACTACTGTCTGTAGTGCCAAGAAAATGTTTGAAATTTCATGCTGATTATTATCTCGTAAGTAAAAGAGAAAGTAAGTATCGAATATTTTATTTGCCGGGTGTAATTGAATTTAAAGTATTTCTTATCAGGAAAACTGCTTTTCTGGGATTCAACATGATCAAAGCTTAGTATATAAAAGTCTTTTTGTGCAGCTCCACAACATGATGGACACGTTAGCCGAAAGAATGGAAATTATTTTAATTTACGGTTCTGAGCGTCGGTCTGCATTAAGAACGTCTCCTGCTTTTAATGCCAGGCATCCAGACAAAAAGTGCAGTCATACCTATATCGCAAAATTAGTTAAAAAATTTGAAGAAACGGGGTAGTGGTATACCAGAAACGAATCAGGCGAAGAGTACTGGATGAAGTTGCCCAGATAGAAGTGCTAGGTCATTTTTCTGCAACTCCAATGTCTTCAATTTCGTAAATCAGCGACTACCACAAGACTTTCGCGAGAAATGGTACGTAAGGTAAATAAATTTCATCATTACAAGATGCAAACCCTGCAAAAATTGGTCGAAGACGACTACGACCGAAGAGTTCAATTTTGTGAAGAGTTGACAGAGTAAATTAACAATCATCCAGAGTTGGTGAAAAACATGTTTTATTGACAAATATACGTTTTTTTTTAAAATGGGATCGGGAATAAGCACAACTTCCGCTATTGATCAGACGAAAATCCGCATCGTTTTCGTGATGGACATACCGAACGACCTCAAGCAATTAACGTTTGGACAGGTATTTTCGGAGATACAGTCGTGGGTCCTCTGTTTCTCGAAGAAAATCTAACTGGAGATATCTATCTGAACATGTTACAAAATACTATCGGACTTCTCATCACAGATGAACTAGAGACTCAACGCAATTTTGACGGAAACCTGAATTTTAATGAAAATTTAATTCATTTTCAACAAGAAGGAGCGCTCCCTCATTATGCCGCTGATGTTCGGCAATTTTTAAATGACGCTTTTCCGGAACAGTGGATTGGAAGAAGAGGTCCCATAGAATGGCCACCACGATCTCTGGATCTTACACTCCTTGCTTTTTCTTGGGGTCATTTAAAGCTAGTGGTGTACGAAACACAGCATGCTTCAATAGTAGATCTTCGCGATCGGATAATCAGGAAATACCGTTCAATTCGTGAGGCGTGCATTTGAACAACGCCATGTTTGGGAGGTCACTTTGGTTCCCTCTGCATACTACCGAAACGGATTTGGCCTTTTTTTTGATATCTCTCAGTTTAAACAAAATAGGGCCCATTCAAAGTTTTCAAAAAATCACCCTGTATACATAATTTTTTGCACTTCCGAAAAATTTTAAAATGAAAAGGGTGGAAAAAAGTAAAATAGCATGATTTTGACACTGACAGTTCATTCGATCAATTCGGCAAATGCTATTTAAATTTCATTTGCTTTCAGCAATATACCATTTTGATTGATAAATTTTTGTTATCGCCATGGATTTACTTTGTTCATGCACAATTTAAAGTACTTTAATTCCCTTGGGAATTAAAATAAAATTTAAATCCCGTGTGATTAAAAGCGTTGCTTTAGTTATGGAAACAAGTGACTAAAGTTGGCGTTTTAGTCCCGAAAGTGCAAAAACTAAGTATTAATAACATGTTTAAAATAAACGCTCGTGGAGTTTCATGAAAATATTTTGTTTCTAAAAGATCATGCCTTGTTAAAAACCAAAAAGATTTTATATACATGAAATCTTATAAGGGAACGACCTTTTCATCTGAAATGCTAAATAATATTTTACAAACATTATCAATTATTTATTAGTACAGCTGGGAAAATTAGATTAAATAGAATAATCCTTTTAATTATAACTTACTAATAAAATTTTACAATCTTAAAAATGAACACAAATCCCATCTAGTGATATCGCACTTCAGGTGCCTAGAGTTAAA
This sequence comes from Phrixothrix hirtus, assembly GCA_024586415.1. Classification (NCBI taxonomy): domain Eukaryota; kingdom Metazoa; phylum Arthropoda; class Insecta; order Coleoptera; family Phengodidae; genus Phrixothrix; species Phrixothrix hirtus. The sequence goes on along the minus strand of JAHWXV010070565.1, from coordinate 2,105 downwards.
GTACTGTTGGTTACCTGATTGGCAGTGTTGAGCAATTTCAATAATTTACTGTATTACGTCTTTTAAATTACGTAACCAAACTGTTTTCAGACTTTATTACTGATAATAAGCCTGAGGGAGAAACCCCTTATGTTCAGACAATAAATTTACTGTGCCGCTAAGTCTTACCTGGAGGTAAAATGTTTATACTCCCTTTCAATATTTATTTTTAAAATTTCGTAGGTCACACCAAAATTCATTTTCGACATATATACCATTTAGTAACGAAATCACGATGAGTTCTATACATTTATTTAATTTCAAGTTTAAAACAAATTATAAAAAAAATGAAATTGAAGTCTTACGTCTACAAATAGAAATAAATTTACTACAGACAGTTATGTAACAAATACAATTGATTCTTTAGGGTTTGTGTGTCTGTCAAATATAACAGCAGTTTTACCGACTCTTTGTCTAACGGATTAGCTAGACAGGTAAAAAGGTTGTTAGATTTTAAATTTAATTTAATTTTACGATAAATAGTAAAATGGCTTAAGCTTCTGGTTAAAAGCATTGGTATTGGTTTAGAATTTTAAAATGCTATCTTTGATTGTCGATAATATGTCTTCCTTCTGTTAATTCTTATTAAAACAGAATTTGGAGTTTTGATTGATTTTCGTACCAACTGATGATCTGGATACCAATTTTTCAAGTTTTACTTCTTGTGAGATGCGCGATTTTATAACATTAACTAGAATTTTATAAATTTCTTTACGGTGCTTCTATAACATTATACTTTACTGCCTGTTAACAATCAGAGGTATTATTGCTTAGAAATATTTGGATAATTTTGCTAGCAAAACATTTATCGGAATTTACATAGTTACTATCAATGATCTACTTCGAAGAAGTCAAAGTTGTTTAATTCATCACCGTGTTCGACGAAAGTAAGATGATTTTTCTTGTAACGTTTTGTTTTTTATAACTTTATATTATTACCCCCGTGGTTGCGTTGACCAATCAAAAGGTCTCAAATTTCAAACAGTTGCTTGCGTGCCGAGCCGGAAAACCGTTGCATTTCCGTTAGATTTGCGTATGTCTCGCAAACTTTCCTAAGTTTTACAATTTCGGTTATTAAAGTATATGATACCGTAATTTCGGGGGGTTCCTTGCTTTACGGGTCTTAGTGCTGCAAGGCCTTTTCTGCAATCAGCGTTTCGTCCCTTCGATTTTTAGTTTATTTTACACTATGGATTATATATCTAAAACCCGCGCTTTTTTATAACGGGGCACAATTTAAACTTTGTTAAATATTTATTTTAACTTAGAAATACTGTTACGTAATTTCCACTTAAAGTAGCATTTTAAAAATTTGAAATAAGTGATTGCATATTTCAATTTTTTAATGCGTAATTTTTAATTGTTAATTACAAGGTCTAACAGTACCCAAATAAAGAAGACATTTGTCTTTTAAGTAAAAGTGTTGTGATAAATTATTAATTCTTATTTATAAAACAAATCTAGAAATTGTGTAACGTTGCCCGCGAAACACGATTTAAGGGAATTCCGAGAATTCTACGCGTTTTCGCTATATTAGAGATTCCGGAAGTATAATTATTAAGACTGAATTAAAGACAGAACAAACTTCAAGAAACTGTCGAATGCCATACGCGAGTGTAGTACAATGTTAGTCCAAATTACAAATAGAGAAATTGCTTAATTAAATGCTGTTATAAAATGCTATAAGCTAATTAACAAAGCTTGCACAACCTGACGCATAAAACATCAGTTACCGTCGGAAATCAGTCAAGATTGTTTTGATAATTAATAATAATTAATATAAGCAACAATCTCAGATGATATAAATATTAATTAATTAGTAAAAACTAATTAAAATCTATTACGAAATATTGCGTCATGTTATGCAAACGAATTGGTCAAAGCACATGTAATTGTTATCCGTATTGATAAGATAGCAGACAGAGAATAGAGAACGCGAGTACAAATTTAAGTATAAATAAGACGCTTTCATGAGTTGCAAATCAGTCTTCGTATGAGACTCTGTACAGGATATTGCCTAGTGCAAAGACCGTAAAAGCTTTTCTGTAAAGTCAAGCTATTTTGTT
>JAHWXV010070564.1:0-10168 GCA_024586415.1 Phrixothrix hirtus | reverse complement strand
ACGTACAGGACATACAAAGCTCACATCACTATATATGCTTCTTGGCAAGGAACAACCCAGATGTGATTGCTGTAACGTAATCTTGACTGTTGAACATGTTTTAAAAGAATCGAATAAATTCGGAGGAAGGGAAAATATAATAAACATAAAGCACTCAGAAATCGACCCCTCTGATTTATTGATGTTCTTGAAAAATAATAATCTTTTTGACCTAATATAGTATCCGGAATTATTAAAGCATTTAAGGGCAATCCTAGCTGTGCGGATTGCAAAACTATAGATAACACTGCTTAACGGCTAATGACCTTAGATGTCGATGCCGCAAAGGAAAAAGAATAATAAACGTCTTTATTCATAGGTATCAATTCAGGCCAATAACAAATAAATTGAAGTGTTGTAGGCGAAGTCCGGGATAAATGCATATATGTATATATTTAACATATTTTTTGTTTAGTATATAAATTTAGGCTGTCTAAATTTAAGATCCTTTTTTTTAAATTTTAAAACCACTGCTCTGTTAATAACGTACGGAATATGTATGCTCTAAATTGTGAATTTCCTAAGTCGTTTGTTTCTTTCGGTAAAGAGTTATACCATTTTGTAATTCCATACGAAAACGACCGTTCGAACAGTCATGGAATGTAGAGAAGGAGTAAGATTACCATTAAAACGGAGATTGAGAGTATGTATATCAGTACGAAATTAAATCTGTCTGTACAGATAAGCAGGTTTTTTATTCAATATTATTTTGTAAAATAGTGAGGCAGAAGGAAAATATCGTCTCCTTTCCATGTTAAGCCAACCTGTGTCAGCCAGTTCATGACTGATCCGCTCAGGCTTTCTGATGCCATAAATTAACCTTAAACAAGACTTCTGTAGTTTTGAATTCTATTTATATCAAAAACTGTTAGACAAGGCCAATAAACTACATCTGCATAATCCAATGCTGATAAAACGAGTGAAGAACACAATAGTGTCTTAATACTGGGATTAAATGAATGCCTATGTTGATAAATTCTTTTTAAAGCTGCATACGATTTTCTCAAACAGTTTCAAACGTGCTGTATAAATTTCAATTCGGCATCTACATGAAGTCTTAGGTTCTTTACACAACAGGAATATGGTATAAGTAATTGATAAATAATTATCTATGTAGAATATTCGGATAGGTTTGACAAATTATAATTTATTGCTGCAATTGCATTATTCATCTCTGCAGGAAGAAATGATAGATATATTTGAGTGTCATCTGCATATAAATGACAATTAGCAGAAAGTAGAATGGATTTCAAGTTGCTTATGTGTACGGTCCTCAAATAAAAATAAATTAATATTTTAATGATTTGTATGCATTATTTACATACTTCATTACTTTTTATTTAAATCTATAAATTATTTTTTGCTTTAAATGAGCTCAAAATTTAATTTTAAAGCTCTTAGTACACGTATAAAGGAAATTGTAAATGGATGAATTATTTATGCTTTTAAATTAAAGTTTACAATTTAGATGTATAGGAGAGTCACTAACGTCAATAAATTCAAATTAAATTTAAAATGTGTAAGAGAAAGTCATGTGTTGTCTCACACCAGATTCTTACTTGCTCTTACGTATATGAAATATAATATAGAGAAAGTCATGTTTTTAGTCAAAACTTTCAATGTCCGGTTTTTAGCGGAAAAGCACGTTCTCAGGTCCCCTAAGCCTGAAAAGCATGTTTCTAGAAATTGGTCTATGTGTGTGTGTGTGTGCGTGTGCGTGTGCGTGCGTGCGGGCGTGCGGTCGTGCGTGCGTGCGTGCCCCCGCGCGTACGTTCGTGCGTGCTGCCTGTGTGCGTGCGTGCATGCGTGCATGTGTATTTCCGTGTATGTGTGCGTGCTTGTGTTTGTATGTTTGGGTATGCGTTTGTGGGTGTATGCTTGCGTGCGTGCGTGTATGTGGATGTATGTGTGTGAGTGTGTGTGTGTTTGTGTATGTGTGTGTGTGTTCGGGTGTATGTGCTTCGCTGTGTGCGTTTGGGTGTGTGTTTGCGTGTATGCTTGCGTGTGTGCGTGCTTGCGTGCGTACGTGCTTGAGTGTGTGCGTGCGTGCTTGCGTGCGTGCGTTCGCGTGTGCACGGCGGCGGGCGAGCGCGCGCGCTCGTGTGTGTGTTTGCGCGTGTGTGTATGTGTTTGGGAGTGTCCGCATTTGTGTGCGTGTGTGTGTACGTGAGTGTGTATGCGTGAGTATGCGCGAGTGTCTGTGTGTGTGCTTGTGTGTGTGTGCTTGTGTGTGTGTGCTTGTGTGTGTATGCTTGTGTGTGCGTGTGTTTGGGTGAGTGTTTGACTGTGTATGTCCGTGCGTGCGTGTGTACGTGCCAGTGTGCGTGCTTGGGTATGTGCGTGCGCGCGTAATTACGTGGGTTCGTGCGTGAGTGAGTGCGTGAGTGCGTTCCCGCGTGCGTAAAAGCGCGCGTGCGTCTTGCGTGCGTGCGTGGGTGCATGCGTGCGTGCGTGCGTGAGTGTGTGCGTGCGTGTGTGCGTGGGTGGGTGTTTGCCTACGTCCGTGCGTGCGTGCGTATGTGCGTGAGTTCGTGCAGGCGTGCGAGCTTACGCGCTTGCGTGATTGCCAGCGTGCATGCATACGTGCGTGCGTGCGCGCGTGCCAGTGTCCGTAAAAGCGATCGTGCATGCGTGGTTGCATTCTGGCGTACGTGCGTGCATGCTTGATCGCGTGCGTGCGTGGTGCGTATGTGACTGTGTGCGTTGGTGTGCGAGTGCGAGCGTGCGTCCGTGCGTGTGAACGTGGCGCGTGCGGGCGTTTGTGTGTGTGTGTGCGTGCGCCTTTTAGTGAGTGTGTGCGTGCGTTTGTGCGTGCGTGCGTTTGTGCGTGCGTGCGTTTGTACGTGCGCGCATGCCTGCGTGCTTGCGAGCACGTGCGAGCGTGCGTGCGTTCGTGCGTGCCTGACTGCGCCCATGCGTGCATGCGCACGTGCGTGTGCGCGTGTGTTCGTGTGTGCGTGATCGCGTGCGTGGTGCGTGCGTGAGTGCGAGCCTGCGAGCGTGCATGTGTGAGGTTGTGCCCGCGCGTGTGCGTGCGTGCGTGCTTACCTGCGCGCGTATGTGCGTGCGTGGGTGGGTGCTTGCGTGCGTCCTGGCGTGCGTGCGTGCGTGCGAGCGATCGTGCGTGCGTACGCGCGTGCGTCCGTGAGTACGTACGTGCGTGGTTGCGTGCGTGCGTGCGTTCGAGCGTGCGTGCATGCGTGCGTGCGTGTGCGCGTGTATGCATGCGTGAATGCACGCGTTCGTGCGTGTGTGCTTGCTTGCGTGCGTGCGAGCGTGCGTGCGTGCGTGTGTATGTGTGTGTACTGTAGGGCAATTTTCTACATAGTGCATGGAGTTACATCTCAAAGTTGTAAATCAGAAATATTAATAAAGCAATAGTAGATAAAACCTTTAAAAGGTCAAGGCATTTAAGAAGTATTACGTGAAAAACTTGGTGAATTTGAAATGGCAAGACTTTCTACGAGTTTATTACTTAGGTGTAACAACGGCTTCAAATACTCGAATTCATACTAATTTTAAAGTGTTTTCATAGTACTGAATTGATTACGTGATGCTAATGCAAATTTTTTATTGACTTCGTTCAGCGATTTGAGTATACGTCAATTTTAAACTAACAAAAATTAAAAATGACAATGAAGGCTATATAAATATTTTTTATTTGTATTACTAATAAAAACGTTTATTAATTAAATAATAATTGGAATACTTTTATTATACGTGAATTAATCAAGGAGAATATTACACATTAGACGTCATTAAGTTGTAAAAAAAATTTCATTGTCAATTAAATTGAAAAAATATACATGATGCTTTTTGTACATCTAAATCTCCTTTCTGTCGATTCTATTAGTTACTTTAAATTATTTCATATAAAATACCCAAATATTACTTTTTTGAATTGAAAATCAAATCTTCGTATTCTTTAATGAGTGAACGTTAAAGATATACATTAATCATATATTTTCATTATTTACAAGTCAATGACATCACGAGCTCGACTACCAAGTGCTGAAAGTTTAATCTAGCATCTGTCAATTTTATATTACTAGTTATTTTAAATTCAAATGTTATTTACATGAATTATTAAGTATAAAAGGATCATAAGAACTTTAACTCCGAAAATGTTTTGAACTTAATCAATAATGGTAGTTTTTTGTTCCATTTTTCGATTTATCAATGTCTCTAGTTAGCACTACTCTTACACCGACTCTTTATAACGCTTATGACTATTTATTAAATAAATAATACATTTCAACAAATATCATTTGCGCATTTTAAAATTTGATAAGGTGTACTACAGTAATGCGTGTGCTTAGTGATAACGAGTATATATGTAATTACATATTTTTTTTGTAATCATAGCATATATGAGGTTCAGTGTTTTAAAAGATGAAATTATGTAATGTAACATTTTGTATTATGTGAATTTGAGTTTGACATATTTTATTGCTATATAATCATATATTTTGACATAAGATACCTTGATATTGAAATTGTAATTATGTTTCAATAATTCCGGTGAGGATTAATTGAAATTATGATATTCGCCTTAGAATTTTACAAAATAATCTATTTATCTATGGGTCCCTCTAAAACTTCTATGGTCATTAAATTAAATTTAAATCGCTTTCTTAAGGCTTCAGTGATATTTGAGATTCCTTGTTTAACCGTAACCTAATTGCTTTTATGTGGTTGTATTAAATAAATTTTTACTGGGAAATCTTCTCTTATTAAATCTCATGCAATGCAATAATTAGCAGAAGTTTTAGAAGAGAGAATTGTAAGTAGTTTAAAATTTGAACCAAGCAAAGTAATTATATTTTTTAACAACGTTTTATGATACTATTTCAGAACCAGTTCAAATAATCTTACAGATTTTGTAATTTTTGGTAATTAATTATATAAGCTTTTAAATTACATAATTCTTATTGTATCGACATTCCTAGAAGATGAATTTTCTATTCTTTGCGTTTAATATCTTTGAATTGGCGTTTTAGATAAGATTATAGCGTCTTATATCGTCAAAACAACCCTTTAACTTTATTTAAATGCATTTGCAATTGAAGGGCAGTTTTATAATTTTAAATATTTCTCATAAAATTGATAAGCCCTCTAATACTGAATGTTACTTCAATTTCAAAAATATAATGGAAATAATAAGAACGATTACACTTGGATTATGTAGAAAGCTTCATTGGCATTTACATATTAAGATATTGGATTTGAGGCTTCATTTATATGGTACTGCTCTGTTAGTAATTTTTATGAAAATAACGTGTTTCGCGCTTTTACTTTGTTAATTGCATAACTTATCATAGAGTGCTGCAATTCATTTGTTACTGCTTACAGGGTAAGAATTTTATTTAATCTATTACAATACATCCAAATACGTCAGAAGCGACAGTTCTTGATTATCTTGTATTTGCTGATTAGGTGGCATAAAAGCAATAATTGCAACCCTCTTTAAAATTAATATTACATTTAAACATCTTTTCAAGTACATTCACAAATCTTGGTGTTCATTTAGTAGCATAGTATGTAATAATTTTCATCTTCTGTTTTCTTTAGCTAAAGTGTTTCAGTCATAAGCCATACGTTGTTACACACTGTTATGATTAAGGCTATTAATATTATAGGTAAAAAGGCAGATAAATAAAACTATGGCGGTAAGGTTTAAATTCTATATTCAAAAGTTACTAAAGCCAAATATATTCTATAACTGCCATATTTAAAGTCTGAAACAAGTATTTATGCGCTCATGTGTTGGTTTGTAAATGGAGTGTCTACTTTGTCAGCATTACTATATGAGTTTAAAGATAACATGTTCTATTTAGGTTATTTACTTAATTTCGTTTTTGTTCAATAGTTCCTTACAGTATAAACATCTATAACATATTTATCGTATAATATCAACAATCCCACTCAAAATGAAACGCTATTAAATAACAAAAGAATTCATTAGTGAAAACACAAAAAAATAAGAACTTATTAGCTTTAACTAAGAAAAATTATTTAAACCCTAGCCTAAGTTTGATGTTGATGCATTTGGTTCCTAATAACGGCTTTATAAAAACGTCGGCCAATTGATCGTATGTAGAAATACAGTTAGAAATTATGTTCTATTTATTATATTCTATTTGTTCACTTGAAAAATGACATTTCATGTAAATATGTTTAGCTTTTTTATGATATGTAGTATTATTTTGTATCCTTATACAACCATTGCTATCCTCAATGATACGAATTTGTTCTAAAATGTTTAAATTTTTGTTGGTTGATAAGGCTTTTAACCATACGGCCCGTTTAACATCTTCATATAGGGCCTTGTTGACGATACAGCTACCGAATTTAGTTTTTTTTAATTCTATGGTATTGTACAATTAGGAAAGGCCATAAATGCATAGCCATTTATATTTTTGCTATCATGGATATTATCTCCCCAATCGAAGTCTACAAAACCAATTATGACATTGACATATTTATCACTTTCATATGTTAATTTAAGTTCAAGAGAACCTTTTACATATTTTATACAATTTTTAAGTTTATCTACTATTCCGAGTTAAATTGATTTTGATAATTGCCTAAGAGATTTACAGAAACACATTAATCAAGTCTTGTATAAAACATTTCATACAATAGACAACCTAATAGGTTTCTGCATTAAGGTAGAAACACACATTACCGGGCCGGGCCCGAACTGTAGGACGGTCTACAGATGAAGGCCTGTTTTAACAGTTTAATAACCATACTGATTTATAAAATTTACATAAAATATGTTATAAACTTCATAAAAATCATTTGAAAATAATAATATCTGATTTCCTTCAATTATTTTATATTTTGACATACAGCCGTGCGACGGCTGTGCTCCTGTTCGGGCACGTCCCGGTTATGTATGTTTCTACCTTCACAGTGTTTGTCGTTTGTTTGGAGGGGCAGTCTCGACTGATTTACAATCAGACATGTTAAATCTATTTAAAACGGACTCCAGATAAATAGATTAATCTAAGGTAATATTACTTTCAGTAATTTGTGTTCTGATCCTAAAAATAATTTGATATTTTTAAATCTATTAATTGTTAGATATAATTTAAAATGATTCGTAGTATATTCAGAACGGATAAATACTAATCACATCATCGGCATACAAACCAATGTAAATACTTTTCACAAAGCCTAAATAATATAAACAAGGACCAACTAAGGAACGTTTAAAATTAGCCTGTTCTAAAGTTTTATCAAATAGTTCATACCAACATATCGATGATTGTTTTAACCAGTACAACGATTTATATAATTTGCATACTTGATTCCTTTGAATATTTATAAGGTATGTCGATATGAAATCGGAATATACAATACACGTGTATTGTATAAATATTATAAAAAATATTTTATTCGAAGTATAGCCCATCGCTAGCTTTTTCCCACCTGTCTGGAAATTTGTTAATGCCACGCAAAAAAAACGGTTGCCTTTTTGAGGCAAACCAGTCATCGAGTCATTTTCGTACATTTTTGTAAGAAATGAAGCGCTGCTCAGGAAGTGCGTGTCCCACCAATGTGAATAAATAGTAGTCGGACGGAACCAAGTTTGATGACTAAGCTACATGCAAAAGTATTTCTTAGCAAAATGTCTCAATCGTTTCCTTGACCAGTTTTGCTGTGTGTGTTATTGCATTATCATGAAGAAAAATCACTTTGTGTTGCCTGTTATTTTATTCTGGTCGATTTTCACACAAAGCTTGATTCAAATCGATCATATGCTGTCGGTAGCGTTCAATATTAACGGTTTAGCCAGGTTTTAGCAGCTCATAATGGATCATACCCTTATGATCCCACCAAACACAGAGCATTGCCTTCCATCCATAGTGATTTAACCTTGCAGTCGGTGTCGATGATTCGCCTGGAGTTACCCATGATCTTTTACGACTAGCATTCTCCAAGTATATCCACTTTTCATCGCTACTCACAATAATTTCATGGAAAAATGACTTTGTTTCGTACCTGACGAGTAGCATTTCGCAAGTGGTTTTTCTGTTTTCCTGCTGTCTTTCATTCAATTCATGCGGAACCCATTTTTCCATATTCTGGATCTTTCCCATGGCTTTCAGATGTATGGAGACGGCTTCTCGTGTCACATTTAATTGATCCGCGAGTTGTTCTTGTATTTCAGTGTCATGCTCATCCAACAATGCTTGCAATTCGCTGTCTTCAAATTTTTTCGGTCGTATTCAACGTTCTTCGTTTCCCACGTCAAAATCTACACTTTTTAATTTTTTAAACCAACCAAAGCATAGTGATTTACCAAGAGCATATACATGGTAAGCTTCGACAAACATTCGATGCGATTCTGCAGCAGGTTTCTTCAAATTGTAACAGAAAATCGATGCTGTCCGCAAATCATTATTTCCAGGCACAAAATTCGACGTGTTCAACATTATTACAAACTATGCTGTTGTGTGAAATTTGTGTTGTGAGTTTAAAATCTTCGTCAGAAGTGTCAACAAGAAAATTTAGTCAATGACGCGGCTTGACAGTAACTACATTGACAACTAGGGCCATCTGTGGGCAAATTAGGATTTAATATTTACATACCTGGTAAACCTTCCCTAACCTTTATGTAAAGTTCTTCTTTTAATATGTTATTTAAAAATTCAGTTTTATCATCCGTATGATATACTAATGAATTGAATTGATGTGTAAATGGTAATAAATATCTGAAAGTCAATGGGGGCAAAAAGTGCAAAGGTTACATTATAGTGTTTTAAATACGTTTTATTAGAACATTTTGCAACAAGTCTGGCGTTACATTTTTCTGAATGACCAAATGTCATTGGTTTAAATTGTACATGCCCATTTGCAATTAATATTTTTATTTTTTGGTTTTTCAAATAATGACCAAGTTTTAATTTTGCCTTGTATTCTTTGATCATCCCTATCTTTTATTTTAATGTAAGTTCTAGGAATTGTATTTGTGTAATTATGTGGAGATAATATAAAAGAATTAATTTCATAATCGAGATCCTCATTGTATCTTATTTTTGGAAGTTCTTTAGTTTGAATGCTCCTAATTTAAGTGATTTTATTTTTAATATAAGTTTGTGGAGTAGGATGAATTTCATCTATAATTGCAAATGTTTCGGAATTCAAATCAGCTTGATTTGTATAGCTATAGAAACTAGATCAGCAGTCAATGGTATACTGATTTTAATATTTATTTCCTCAAATATTACATCACAACTTGTGCTAAATCTTTCCTTTTCAACAGCCCATACTTAATAACCATTTGGTTCATAACCAACTAGTATGCCTTTAAATTACTTATTGTGAAATTTATTTTATCTAGTTTTATTGTGAATGCAAACAGTTAAACCAAAAATTCGGAAATACTGCAGACTGGATTTTTTATTGTCACAGTTCATATGGCATTTTGTTAGTATATATTGCCGAAGAAAATAACAAATTTATCAAGCAAATAGCAGATAGTATCACTTCACTCCAAAATGATTTTTTTAATTTGCACCAATAACCATGTTACGATCTTTCCTGTTATTGTGCGATTTATCCTTATAGTCACGCTATCTTTTGTGGTATGTACCAGATGGTCAATTGGCAAGTTATGCCTTCTTTTAACAGAAATTTTCTTTAAATTAGTTGATAAATACCCACCACCATTGCCACAATATAATTGTACTCTGTTAGAGCATAATATCAACAAATGTAACAAACACTATGAGTAATACTTTATAATGAACGCAATAAATGCGCAGACCAAGTGTAAGTAACAACACCTGCAGGTAGAGAGCAGGATTATCTAAAGTTGCGTGAATTGGCCTAACATAAATCATCAATGCATAACCAGCGACCTGGACTGGAACTTACTATCCAATTTACATTGTGAAGTGTGTCATGTGGAGAGGCGTTCTTCGTCATATTTTCGCTTGATCTCGCTCTCGTCACACTTGTACATTTAATTCTTGTAAGTAACACAATTCCAGAAGTTGTAGTTTGACGTAAGTTATAATTTTTATAATTTTTACACAATTAACATTGAAGTGCAAACATATACATACATACATACATACATACATATATATATATATATATATATATATATATATAT
>JAHWXV010070511.1:0-13674 GCA_024586415.1 Phrixothrix hirtus | reverse complement strand
ATTGAAATATATATATATATATATATATATATATATATATATATATATATTAGTTAGTTATTAAGCAATTGTTTTGTTAAATAATATTTATAACCATGATTTCAATTAATAAACATATTATTATTACTATTATTATACATTTTACAACATTTGAATTGTACGTTTGTTATAAACCTTTTAAATTAGCTATCAGTTGTTTCTCTTTTTAATAGTAGATATTAGGGGTCGTACTAGTACATTTTATGCTATTATTGATCGTATCGATCAAACGGTGAATGACCAGACAAAATGGCGAAGGTTTGTTGTTCGTTAGCGGTGCTGTTTGTAATTACAAGATGTTGTTCTCGCGTGTGCATTTTTAGTTAGGTATCTATTGTTTGGTTCTGGATTATATACCCCTCTATTTAGGAGGTATGAGGTGCGATACCATTCATGGGATTATGTCAGCACGTCGAGCAAGGGATCCCACCATTAGGGATCCTCCCAAACTCCTTCAGACAGGACAACGTAATGCCTTTCAACAATACGGTGAGTGTGAATAAATAATCCTTAGCCCAACAGAATAGAAACGGCCTGCTTAATTCAAAACAAAATGTACGGTTACAATTTTCGTGGTCAATCACGTAACAGAGCGTTTCTTCCCTCCCAATTTGATGAAAATGCGGCCTGTGTTTAAATATGATTGTTTCATTTACTCTAAATTTTAACTATGAAAAGTAATATTACGAAATTTAGCAATTTTAACAACTCGGAAATTTACTCTACAAATAGAACTAATCCATCCTGGAACTATGGGGTAGAATATGTTCTATAATTCTGATTTACTAAAGATGTGGCTCTTCTACGGCTAAGGCGGTAGATCTGGCTCTGTCTAGACCAGCTTTACGCGGCGGCCTTTATATAAAATGGTTATCGGTGACTTCAAGGACAAACAACTTTCTAGCCCAAAATTTAGCTTCATTGATAATTTTAGTAATTAATTAATACAGTATCGGATGTGTAATTGTATGCTCCTAAACAGTAGTAACAAACATTGATGGTACTGTTTCTGTGTGAAAGTAATTAGCAAAATAGTATTACAGTTTAAACTACATGGAATAACTGGATAAAATTATGCACAATATAACGGATATAAATACAAATCAAGTCGTAAATAAATAAACTACGTCCTAATTGAAATAAAGCAATTAAATTAATTAATATATTGTAAAATTTTCCATAAATGGCTAAAACTAACATATGGTTATCTAATCAGCTTGGAATACTTGTATTCTTTATACGCAAAGTTTTGTTGAATTAGGTCAGGAATCTCGAACTCTTAGATTATTTCATACAAGAAACTATAAAATATACCTGATCTTAATTGAAATGAATACAGCGTTAATTAAAAAGTAAATAAGCAGATAAATGAATATGACAATTGGCTAAAACTCCGTAATTATATACACAATAATTAAATGAAATATGTACAGGATGTTCTGTTATAATTGAATAAACGAAATGTTTGTAAATAATTTAATTATGTGCAATTAATGTGACTGTGCCTTAATTCCACATCGAGTTTGTACTTTACAATTACTGAACTAATTATTTAACAAAAAAAAGGTAGACACATTACACATTTGCTTCTATAATAAACCTTTTATAACCTATTGGAGGTGCAAACCTTTTGTAAAGCAACTCCTAATGAATTCACAATAGTACCTATTGGTATCCATACTTACTCAAATGTATTTTTTAAGAAATAAAATAATTTACAAAAGTTTTATATTGTTACATTAAACCCATTATGTTGTAATTAATAATAATAATACGTAACCTTGAAAGGATTGGTATACATTTGAATGTGACAAAATAAAGGCTCTATGATTCCAGTGGCTGCTTCTATTTTAGTAAATTAATCGATTATTCACTTTTTCTTTGAATAATTTTCAAGCCATTCCTATATATTATCCTCAGTCTTGGAAGAACCAAACACCGATGGCTTTGGACTATGAAACAATTGCCTTTACGTAAAGGTACACATCAGCACATCAACTTGGCAATCCTATTCAATGAACTTCTAAAAAATGGGCGAATACAATTTTCTTTATGTATAGCAAGAATGAAAGGTCCATGCCCACTCAAGGTTCAATTTGGTTTACACAGAATCGTCCACAATGCAAGTTTATCGATTATTAACACGTTCCCTTTTTGAAACATGATAATTATGTAAGTGCTTATATCAATAATTTCTAAAAATGATTTATTAAACATACGTAACCAATCTATATATTGTAAAAGGTTCTTGAGACGATTTTTATGTAGATAAACTGCTTAAAGAGAGATAAGTGCTTATTTAAAAGAAAAAGCTTTTCTAATTACTAAATATTATAGAATATCGCAAAACTCAATTCTTAGGTTATAAAGGCATCCAAATAGATTAATAAATTCGTTCCTAGAAACTAGATAATAGAATCTGAAGCAAATACGTTATTTTAAATATGTGTATTAAGAAGTACTTGCTTGCTTCAGAAACTATATACTTGAAAACTTACTGTGACTATGTACAATATTTACAAGTTTTTCCTCCAGTGTGAATTATGATTCACTTTTACTCAAGCTTGTTAAACACTTTTATTTTGTGCACAGTGTATACGTATGCGAGTCATGACTGTTGATATAATTTAACTTTCACAACCCTTGTATTTTAATTTTAACCTTGGTTAATTATTTAATCATAATTTTTGTAACTCATTATCGTTAGAAAAATATGTGTACACCTTTCAAAAATGTTACTTTACTTTTATATGTAATTCAGTTACACTTGAAATATATTTTACTTTTATTTATTCTGATTGTTAAAATTTATTTTTAATTAGAAATATTTGGAATGCTAATTATTTTATACTGTATGCATGCCTTGACTTCTGGAAAACTCTATTTCACAATTATTTACTCTTGGAGTGCTTATATTATTTTAATAATACAATCCTTTATTCGTTGTAATTTCATGTATTTATTAATAACACAAATTAACAAAGAACAGAATTTATTTAAACAATAAATCAGAAGTTATGTACAAGTTATTTTGAATAATTACTGGTTGCAACCTTTAAATTAACTGATGGCGGTTTTTTTTGTTCTTGTTAAACGTATGTGCGTCACAATACCCTTTTGATCAATATTTTGTTCAATTCGATCTATTTGAAGGTTACGGATCTCAAAATCGTGTTTACAACGTGCTTTGTGCAGCTTGTTTTGCTAGTGCTATTTATATGCTTAACGCGGCTGAAAATTAATTTAGGTAATTCTCATGTAGGATTTGATTACTTATAATTAAACCAGGTTTTGGATAGTGGGTCTGGATAATCGACGAGCTATCAGTGGATGCCTCATCAGCCCTGGCGAGCTTCCCCCAGTCCTTCCGGGAATGAAATAAATGCTTTTACGCATTCCAGTAAGTGTTTACTTTTATTAAAGCTGTTGCTTGAACTTAACTTAACAGTTAATAGATCACGCTATTCCTCAACCCTGGACACTACGATCCGTAACAAAAGTACTGAACTTTTGTTTTGAATTTCTATCTTTATATAAATTGAACGGAATTTTACAATAATTCACAGGATTAAAATTACCTCTCTTATACTTGGGGTAGATTTAACCTATGTTCATTGGTTTAGAAATGGTTCTTTACCAGCTGTGGCGGTAAAATAAGCATGGCACGAGTTGTTGCCCCATTCAAAAGGCGATCAGCTTTGAATACCGGCTTCGAATGCGTGTTTAAATTCTAAACGGCTATCACTCAACTCAAGGCAAAACAAATTTATCTCGGTTTAAACACGTTAATTAAAATATTTTACAACAAAGTAGTAAACCATTTTGTGTGTAAGTTTTGCATGTGTGAAGCAGCAAAAGTTATATTAATAGAACTGTTTACATACGCTCACATATAGAAGAAATAATTATAGAGGCTTAATTAGGTTTATTAACAATGTTAAGAATTATGTAAGATGTGGCGATTATAATAAAGATTGTTTTATGAATGAACGAGTTACACATCATTTAAAATAAAGCAATTAAATTACTTTAATTAACATAAAATTTCCATCAAAACGTAAAACTACGATGCGTTTATCTAATTACATTCGAACATTCATTATTTTATATGCATAAAGTTCAAACGCTTTGAGCTACATAAGCAAAGTAATGTTCACTGAGTTTAAGAATCTTGAACCCTTTAGATTAATATAATACAATAAATTTAAAATTTATCATATCTTAACACTAATTAATATAATGGTATTTAAATACAAATAAATGAATAAATTCGTTAATCGGCAATTATAAAAATAATAATTAAAAGCAAAAATAAATAAATAAATATGACAAATGGTTGTTAGAAAGCTCGGTAATTACACGCATGATAATTAATTAATATATATACAGGGTGATTTGTTATATTAGATCTAAGTAAATGACTTCAACTAAATAAACTAAATACAATTAATGGAACTATACTATTTTAAATCAGTAAGTTTATACTCAAATTACTAAATTAATTATACGTACGAGGAAAATTCACTGCGGCTGTATAGGTTCAAGACAAACTTTATAGTTTAGCTAACTTGTAATTGCTACAGGTTATCATAGTTATTTATTATATGTATTTACATTTTAATATAAAGTTTAAATTTGTCTCCTATTATATTTTAAATAATTGCCAAAATAATTTCACTTCACTTGTAACAAACGAACTTGACGGTTTGGATGACGCCGGAACCTGACGTCACGTTGAAAATTCGAACGTGCGCTCTAGCTTTCCATTTGGGTCGATGTTGATCGAGCTGGTTTTACTAAGACATAAACAATTCTGTTGTTGCAAAATTCAAACGAAATTTGCAACAAATAGGCGCTGGTAAATTCAGTTAAATTAAGGTTACATTTAACGTTTTTATTTAATTTCACTACATATCAGTTAAGTTCAGACGCAGAATCATTTCTTTATAGGATAGTATGGTATATATGTACTGGAAACAGATGATTATGGAAATAGAACGGATTCGCTTGCGGGAAAGGTATTTCGTAAACGCATTATCCACCGATCCAACCTCGCTATGGAGCCAAAAACAGCATCACTAACAATGCCAAACCATTAAGACCGAGTTGATAAGGGATTTAGCAAACCCCTTAAACACGAAATCCATTAAGAACATTTGAACAAGCGTCTGTTTGTAGCTATTTTCGAAAATAAGCGTTAGGCTTAAGTCATCACTACATATTACTAACCGATTAAATTGCTCCTACGAGAGATGCTGCTTAAATTTCGGAATGTGGAAGTACTGCAGTTTGCAGGAATATTTACATACAAAATTGACAAAGTTTTATATCACTACTGCCAAAGAGTGTATTTAGAGCCATTTTATTACAGAATAGTTTCAAGGTAAACAAAACTCGGAAAAAATTTATTTTAAACATCTTCGAGAAATAATTTTATTTTAGTATTGACCGAAAAAGGTGAATAAGGAGTGTATCGCTATTTTAGAAACTGCTCTTGGTAATGAGGCACCATCAAGGACAATTATTGTGTTTCGATGATATCAAGAATTTAAATTCTGTTGTAGTAACACCTCAGTAATGAGGTTCACTAACTTCGACCAACATCAGAAGCACCATAAAACATTGATACTATACGAGTATGACAAATGTAGGTCGTCATGTAACTTATAGAGAAATTTAGTCATCGACATGAAAAGAATAAACCAAATCTTGCATGAGCATATGAGAAAATTATGTTCACTATGGATTCCCCATAATTTGACCGAGGTTCAAATATAAGCTCGTGTCAAATGGTGCCAAGAAACAATTAAACGGTTTAACTCAGTTACATCAAATTTTGTAAACGATATTGCCAGTGGCGATAAAAGTTGGATATATACCTATGATACTGAAACGAAACAACAGTCAACGGTTGAAATATTTAAGAATGGAATTCTGGTAGAGCTGCCTTCTGAGTATAAAGAATGTTACAACAATTGGTTTAGTGGCACGAAATAATTAATAGAGTGTAAAGGGGAATATTTTAAAAAGCAATAAAGCTATTTTTTCAATTCTAAGTGTGTTAGTTTTCTTCTATCCCGAAAATTAAGCAGCAGCCTTCGTATTACTTGGTTTGGTAAATGAGAAATTTAAAAATGGTAATAAGCTTTAAGATTATCTTTCTATATATAATAATCTATAGATTTGTATAAATAATAATATGCAGAGTTTTAGGATAAGGTAAGTTTGGTATATATGGTTACAACATATTTTAATTAATAAATCTATTTCAATACAATGTTATTGTCGGGTAACTGAACTAGAATTTTTACATCGTTATAAACAGCTTGCAAATTTAAACAATAAATGACGTTAAAATCAGCGAATAGCCAATATTCAGCGAAAAGTGCAACTTCTAAAGATAAATACAAACAGGTAGTTCAAACCAACTTCCTAACAATCCCAAACAGTTTTAAGAACCGACTTATACAGGGTAACATCAAAACACAAATATAGAAGGTGTAATAAGGTGGCAAGTATCGTGTACCGAATAAATTCAAATAGTTAAAAGCAGACCAATTAGTTAAGCAAATAAATACGCTTGAAAGTAAATTATAAATAATTGACTGTACAGAGTGAAACCAAAAAGTTTCACTTGCATAAAATAAAAGTAATTGCACATAAATGTGTATCCGTGAGCTCCAAAAAGTATCATAGCTTTTGAACACTACGGAGTATTGGTTCACATTTAATAAAACTGTGCTCATACCGAATTAGTGTTGTGTTAGGTAACATAAGGAACCTTTCCCATCAACGACTATCTAAAAGATCTCCAACCAATTAAGTCACTAGCAATAAAAACCAAAATTGGAGATTACAGTTGCAAATATGGGTCTTTCATTTTGATAACTAATACAGCAATGTGAACGTAGAGGCCACTCCCATATCAGGCTATCCGAGTCTTTAAAAAGGAGCTTTTGATTCATTCCTGAGGTTATATATATTTCTGTACATAAACCTTACTTTATTTAATTGATATAGGCTAAGCGATTATTTTCTAATTTACTTAATTCTATTACATGCAAATAGAAGGAACTAGAAAGTAAAGAGGAATTTATAGATTTTCTCCAAAAACATCTTTTGTTCTGGAACATTTTAAGTATATTAATATATTAATAGAAATTGCCTTCTAGTTCGGATTCCCTATCCAAAAACCATATCATTTCATAATATTATGTAAGGTTTCGTACGAGGATGGAGGTTCTTGTATGCTCTTCGTTTTCTCACATACATAGATATTAAGTATTCGCATGTATATCTTGACACGTTTTTACTATTATGCTTATTTTAATTTTCAAAATATGTAATAAACTTACGACTGTGATTAAGAATTATGATTTTGGATGCTAATAAACCCGGATTTACAAATTTAAAAGAATTAAGGTTAACTTGTGTTTGTGTTTATGGGTATTTACTAATCGTACCAATAGACGGCACACATACGTGTTTTAATATTTAGAGCACTACATATAAAGTCAAAGTCAAGCGGAAAAATCTAATTGACCTTTATACTTTATTGTTTAAAAAACGCATTGCAGTTTATAAACAAGGCACTTCTTATGCCTTGTTAATATCGAATGTTAAATAAAAAAACAGAAGCGTAGTATTTACCACCAAGTATTTTATTAATTTAGTAAATATTTTCTTGCTGAACTTTTTTGTCTAAACGGAACGAAATCGTAATGACACCATTGGTATTTCATATCTATTTGTGTGCTATTCTAATCATTTAATTGGCTAATACTTGAAAAGTATGCTAAATTGTACATTTTCTTGATCGCATATTTTAAAATTTTTAAAATGTAGAACTGTAACAAATATTCGTGAGGATCTAAAATATTTAATAAGTAAAATATTTTTTATTAAATGTTTTAAACTCTGATTGGATATTCCCTACAGGTGTAAATTTTAACAATTTAGTGTTTTTAAATATGCCACGTTAAAATCGGCAATTAACAAAATGTGGAAATTAACAACGGTTCGCAAAAATTAGACAATAGGACGACTGGAATGTTACTTAACTACAGGCTGATCATTCTCTGAGCTGCGCCAAGCGAGACGGCTAAGGAACGCGTTGCAGTAGACACGAATTCACTGAAGTTCAATCCTCGACACAAACTTTCTTAGTATTTTTGTAACGGTAATTTAAGCCCGAATTTAAAATAGATGTGCAAACATAAGAGACACTTAAAAATGAAGACCCAGCTTAAATCAGGAATTGATTATTACACTTTTCAGGTAAATCTTATACTTAGTTATCGTTGTGAATCGAAACCTTTCTTTTAGCAAAAACAAATAAACAATAAGAATTTATTTTAAAATGTAAATTTTACATAGTTTAATATTAAATCTTCATAATGAACTTAAAACTGTAGTAAATAAAATCTAATTATTGAAAATCAAAAACGAAGTGCATTAATTACGATTTTAATTGCACAAAACTATTTTATTATCTATTATGATCTACACCAACACATTTATAGTGACTATAATATAAAAAATAACAAAACGTATGTACAAATTATAGAAATACAACAATATATACTAAATTACTAAGTAATAGCTTCCGCCGGAGTACACCCAGGTTCACACAACGAGAACATCAGGAAAGCAAGCTCTCGCCTAAGGATGATTCATTTACTATCGCGCATGTAAAACCTAGAACTCAAGTTAGAATAGATGGCCTGTAAATCCCAATCGCGTGATGTCTTTACAAGCTGCTTCATTTCAGACGAAAACGTTCAGCAAGGAAATATTTAATAATGCATAAAATACTCGGAAAAAATACACTTTTTTATTTATTTAAAGTGCATATTAAATACCCAATCCCAATTGTATAATATCAGGTGAACCCATTACGTTTCTCATTAGTATTCCTGGTAGACATTAGCAATTCTGTGAGTTAGATACTATTCGCTAATTAGATGTATTGAAATTAAGAGTGCTCTGATATCTCATATCCTATAATTTTAGTCAGGAAGCGATCCTAGTAAATTGATTTGCAACTGTGTTCGATTACGTTTCCTAGACGAGTCTTGCTGTCGGGCTGCCTCGAGTTCTGAAAAGATACAATCGCGCTAAGCTTCCTTGCCTTTTGCTTTTAAAATTGTATTATATACTTCCTTCGTCTACTTGAACGCCCAGAACCGAGTTCACTAGTATAATGCTTCACTGGACAGTTGAAGTGTTATTGAGTAACACCTTTTTAATCCTGTCACTAGTAATTCTAACTATGTGAAGTTAAATAGTAATTTATAATAATCCATCAGTTTTACGTACCAGAACGGATTTGCGATACGTATAGCGTTATAGCTAATTAACAGAGACCAGCCTAGCTAGTCAATGCCTTGTAGATATGGGATAACATAGAGAATAAGACGCTGTCCAATTTATATAGACTTATCTGATAGAAGTATTACCGTACATTGTATACAATAAGTATTGGATAGACTAACATTTTTCAGAATTAAATAAAATAATATCAAAGGTGTTTATACAGTTAACACAACTCAATAAATTGAACTATATGAGATAGTTATCTTGATTCTTCCTGTATATACATTAATGGACATTAATTCGACCAAAGTCCAAGAAAATGACCTAAATTGATGTTGACAGCGGGAAATTCCTTTAAACTCACTGAATATAAACTGGAATTGCAAATTAATGTTTTTCAGTTACATATAAAATATAGGGAGGCAAGTTTAAGGTATTGAAATTTAGAATTGGGTATTTAATGTAACTGTTCTTGGGGATAAATTTTGAATGTTCCCCGTATATTACATATTCATAAATTCGATTAACATTTAAATTTACAATCAGTAAAAGGTAAAGCACAGTTACGTTCTTACAGTCAGTAGTTTTTAAATAAAAGCAAGATAGGCGGTTGACCAAGTGACTATATATACAAAAACGAAGATTTGATGAATATATATTGAGACGATGTTTCCCAAACGTGCAGTAAATTTGGCACGCAATAGTTCTTTATCTGGTTAACTAATTACTGATACACCTTTTCATA
This sequence comes from Phrixothrix hirtus, assembly GCA_024586415.1. NCBI lineage: Eukaryota > Metazoa > Arthropoda > Insecta > Coleoptera > Phengodidae > Phrixothrix > Phrixothrix hirtus. Next base: position 3,575 of record JAHWXV010070511.1, on the reverse strand, counting down.
CAAACCGAATACATATATTGTAGCAAAAGTTGTAGGGACTGCTTTTTATTATAATTCAATATAATCAATTAGGCAAAACATAATTACTCAAATTTGATAAATAATTGTAGTTTTAATATTGTACTTATACAAACAAAATAGTATATTATGATACAAGTGTATAAGCCGTTCAAAGTGCTTTAAAGGCACTTATTGACGTCTATCATACGCTATTTATAGCTGCATAATTATTTGCCAAATAAGAGAAATATTATTTAACATTTAAATTAAATCAATGTCACTCTTTATTAGAAGTAGACCACCTAATATTTTCACAAACCGTAGCCTTGTACATTGCAGCTGTTTTTCGTAACCTTGTTTGACAGTTATTTAAAAATGAATGCAAATTACGTAGAAGTTTTACCTGAAATCGAAAAGTAAGTTGCCGAGGCTGAGTTAAAGCTAACTCCTGCTAAATCCAGAGATACCTATTTTAAAGAATATAAAAAGTTATAAATAAGTAATTAATGAAAGCGTTGCCTAGTAACCTTTAAAGCATGTTGTGTTTTAAAGGCCATTTTATGCATGCTGCTAGGGCTTATAAACAACGGTTATAATGCAGGTATGATAAAAAATAATTTAAATATAATTAATAAAGATTTTAGTTTTAAACGAGACAAAAATTGCACAAGCTCAATTACAAACTCTACACATAGTTAAATACAAAAATGAAGCTATTGTGTATTTCATTAAGCACTTGGGTTATACTAATGAATCGGTAACTTTAAAGTTCTAGTAGTTATGCAAAATAGACATCAGAATCCTATTTATCAATATTTAAGCAGCAAGATTTGTTTAGAATTAAAAAATTGTATAATAGAAACGTTATAAAATAATATGCAGCTCAATTGTACGAATTTAAACTTTTAGAACTAAGACCCAAGCCCTTGGTTACGATTTTATAAATTGGCCAATAAACACTTAATTTTAGGTGATTGGTCACTACGAGATTCATTCGATAACCGGACTTAAATTTAAGGTAACAACGATGCTTAATTAATCAATCAGCTAGATTGCACAAATCAGATTTTCACGTATAGGAAGCCGCAAGAAAGGTAAGTAGATTACTAACGGTACATCAAGCGCCACCTTCCACATATTAAATGAATCAGATATGAAGCCGCACTATTGGTCATAATTAATAACAAAATAATGTTTCAGTTTCAAGATCAAGCTCACGAAAACACATCATACTATCTAAAAATCAGTGTAAAAATGCCTAATTTTCCCTTGCACCCAATAAATGTCAGTCATACCTCCTAATATAAAATATCTTTCATTTTCATATTAGCCTTATGATTTTCTCATTTTTTTTCAATATATCTAATTGAGCTATATGTCACATATTACCTATACAACATGGCAGATACGCAAAACCCAAATGTTTTCCGGAAAAATGTCAAGCAACTACGCACACCTCAATTTGAAATTAATGTATTTTGATTTTTAAAAACGAACGAAAGAAAGATTAAAACAACGGATATTAATTTGAACTGAACTACAATGAATGAAGATGTTCTACTAAATTCCAAAATTAATCTATAGAACTAATTTATTTAACAATTTGGAAATTGAAGGACAAAAGAAGTTCTTACTAAATTATTTTATTATTATATTAGTTCATATGGAAATAAGTTTTTAAACTTAATTCATAAATAAAATCTATGCAACTTTAATAGAAATTAATAAAAAAAACACCAACTAATCTATTCCAACGCCAGTGGCATACCAGCTTAAAGTTTAAATTAAAGAGGATTGCAGACACTACAACATTAGATTATTTTAAAATTCGTTCCTAGGTTAACTGATTGCTGCAACATCGGTAGGTCGATGTATAGTTTACAACCCAGAATTTATAATTTTGAATTTATATTCAAGTAGTAACCAAGTAACGTTCTGGATAGTTACCGGCGAGGGGGTTAGGCGGGTGACAAGGGACGTAATAGCGGGGTGAGCGGGCGGGGTACCCCCTCCCAGAGTTTTCCAATAGTAACATGCAGGAGTGTGTTTACGGCGAATTTGAGAAGGATGGAATACGAGTTGGGTAAGGGGCGTGTCCCCAAGTGTAAGTAATCGCGTGGGCGTGTCTGTAAAGAAGTAGTTTTTCCGAGAGTTGGTTAAAGTGAGCTCGAAGGGTGGAGTGAGCAATAGGGCGAGAAGTATGGAATACAGTATGTAAAAGGGGCGTGCCTGAATGAAAGATGGCCGCTAGTAAGTAATAAAGAGGCGTGTCTTGTTAGTACGATCAAAGTGACGCGCCGACATGTATTTAAAATATGAAGTAAGAACAAAATGGCGCGCCGCCATTCATTAAAAATATAAATGAGTACAAATGGCCGCTACCAGTAAGTGGTAATAGTAGGTAAGAACAAAATGGCGCGCCGGCATGAATTAAAAGGTGTAGTTAGAAAGAGAAAAGGGTAAGAGTAGGAGTAAGAGTAAGAGTAAGAAGAAGAATAAAATGGCGTGCCAGTGGACGACATGCATTACAAAATGGTTCGCGTGCTGACAATAGAATACTAAATAGCGACACAGTACTTATGTAATATGGGCGGCGGTTGCGGCGCGCGCATTATCAATCGCTTTTTTTTCGTTTAAATTCACTTGCTAGTGCGTGCACTTTTATTGTTTTAAAACTAACTAACTAACTAATAAACGATTTTTAAAAATTGATGTTTATGGATAATTTCATTTAAAAGACATAATTTCGGACAACTTAGAGTTACAAAAATTTAATTTTTAGATAAGTATGTTTGAAAGAAAGAAAGCAGCTTGGAATTGATGTTTATAATGTCTTTAAATTCATGCATATCATTATTACATACCTACATACATACAAACCTATTTTGTTCTTTTTACGTGAAGTTTTATGTCAGGAGTTGACTTCATGAATGTGGATGGCTGTTCTGCTTTAGCGGTCTTTTCTGCTCGTTTTTCTTGCTCGTTTCAATAATAGAGAGTGAGAGAGAGAGAGAATGAAAGTATAAAATTTCTATGTTTTAATGAGTAGTTTACTAAGTTGTCTAGAATTATAATTTCCCCTCGTCACCCTGCATACACTCGGTCTACATTCCTATATGTTCGAAATGGGGTATCTGCGAACACGTGTTCAAGTTAACGGATAAGAATGAACAAGTTCGTTTTTCTTTATCTAAGATCGTAGATATATGTGTGCCCTTATCATGTTCCCCCCTTGCCTCTCCTATTTAACTTTATTATGACGATGAAGTAAGGGGGTATGCGTGTTTGCATTATGAACGCGACTGTTAGTTACTAGCTTACGTTCGATAAATTCAGAGTCAAATTCATGTTCTACAGTTTTGTTAGTGAAATTTATTAAGTGTTTTAAGGTAAATAATAAAAAGAGGCGAGAATGGTTGATAGAAACGCATTCGAGTTATTTAATATGAATTATTATAAAGAATCATCGGCGGCGGCGGCAGCAGCATTGACAAATGAAAAGATTCGTGTGGACCGCATGAAAGAAACCTTATTGGCAAACTTTAATGCCAATAATAAAATAGGAGATGCAACCA